>QYTT01039601.1:0-32266 GCA_006980735.1 Dasypogon diadema
AATTGAGCCCCATCACACTTCTGCTCCAATCTCACATCGCCACCAATACGACTACTCTGGCTCTGCTCTTTATTCTCCCCCTCACCTCCTGGGTTCTCTAGCTTTACTTCTCTTTCCGTTTTAATCTTCTCTTCATCCTTGTCTTCTTCGGCCTTAGACTCCTTAGCGGGAGATGATTCCCACTTTTTGGCCCACAAATACATCTTGGGATGGTCTTTGTTCTCTGCGATATTAATTTTGACGCGAAGACTATGCAAAAACCTTTTGAGCTCAAGCAGATTCCCGGTCAACGTGTGAGTCTTTCTCAGCAACTCAAACCTCTCCTCCAGTCCAGCAGGCAGTGCGTGGTAACTAGCAACGGGAAGCTTACCATCGTACAACCAATCCTGGTCATGAATATACTTCAGGCTACTTCTTCCTCGTTGGGGATTACGACAAATGTAACAAATGTACTTTTCTGGAACCTGACTTTCCTTCTCGATGCCATTGCAAATCCCATGCTGCCAGCAGAGGCACAATTCACACTGAATCATCAGTCCGTCTTCCTCAGCATAGGAACACAAGCAGTTTATGATCTCCTCCTGCTTCATCCTTACAATTTTTATTATCTCCCCGTTTTCCTGTATGTATTTGGGGCTCTGGCTGTTGTCCGGCAGACTTCCCGTCGTGTGACTATTTGCGTCTTGATTCGAGTCGCCTGCAGCGGCCGAAGGAGCTGGAGTCACATGCTTCGATTTCTTCGCTGGAGGCGGCTTGTGTTCAGGCGTGGTGTTGAAAGAGTGCCGCGTCTCCTCGAAATCCGTCACCCCAAAGCTGGAATCAAATGCATTGGAGGACAAGTATTTTTTGGTAATCTTCTGGCGAGAGCTTTTGCGGCTATCAGTTGTCTTCTTGGGCTTTGGCTGAGGTTTGACCTCTTCATGTGGAAAGCTATCGTCGCCAGTAGAATGGCGGAAAGGTGTCCCGGTAGAGGCTTGTGTCGCTGTTGGCGACGGCTTGCTGGGTGTTAAGTCAGGGATGGAAGTGGCGACTGCAGCAGCGGTGACTATAGGTTCAACAGCAGGGATTACACCAGGTATGGCCTAAAAGGCAAACAGTAAGAGCACGAAATCATTTTTTTGGTTCATACCTGGGCTTCTGACACTATTGCCGCTGATGGATCAGGAGCCCCAAGCCCAGTTCCAGTCGGAGAATCAATAGCAACCAAATGTGATGTGGGGGGTGGTGTTGAGACCACTGTACTTCCTGTAGCTGACGATGATTTCCTGTGAGTGCGTAATTGCAGATCCTGTTGGTGCAACTTTGCAAAAAATTGAGCATTGGGCAGGTGGTTTTTCGGTAGAGGCTCCTCGTTTGGTATCCCAATGGTTCGCTTGCACGCCAGTTCCTGCATATTCGGACAGACCCCGAGGAGTCTAGGCAAGTGAAACGTAAATAAAGCACAAAATCACATTTACACGGCAAAACGTACTTAGCAATCTCCTCGTGGTAATGCTTAATATGGATCTGCAAATGGTTTTCCTTCCTAAAATTCTTGTTGCAACCTTCTTGGGGACACCTAAACAGATTATCGACGATTTGAACCTTGAGTGAGCCGACATAGACTGGAAGAATGCTAAGTGAGCGCTAAACCTCAAGGCACATGAGGAAATGCTTACCATAGCCGTCTTCAAGCGGAGTAATTTCCTCTTCTTGGACTTTAAATGATGTTACGGGCTCAGGAGCGGAAACAACTGCTTGCTGTACTACTGGTGGCAAAGGCTGTGGTGAACTTACAGCAGACACCACTGGAGTAGCAGTGGTTGTTGCTGTAGCCTCCACAGATTGGGTTGATGGCGGCTTATAATCCTTTGTATATACATAGGCCCCAATGTCTTTAGCACGCCGTCTATGAATACTGAAATCGTACACGTCTGGATTGTAAACTTGACCCAGGTCCTCAATAAACTGCTTAAGGTCAGCTTTGGATCTGAAACGTTTGCCTTGCGGATTGACAAGGATTACATCCCATTTGCCCAGCACATTTGAGCGCTGATACATGTGTTTTGTCCAGTTCGGTGGCAGCCTCCAATCCTCCACAATAACTGTAGGCTTCTTATGGTCTCCAACTGTAAGAAACCCTTCCTGACCAATTGGCTGGTCATTTACCCAATGGCAACACCATTCTCCATCTTTCGGAATGTCGGGGAGATTCAGCTCCTCTGAGAGAACAGTACATAAAAACCAACCGAGAAAATATACACTCAGCCTTACCCAAATTGAGGGAACTGATCGAGATAAGTGGCCAGTCCTTCTTAGATGGCTGCTTTGACTTTGAAGCCGATGGAGTACTGGGAGATGATTTTGGTGTAGAAGTCTTTTCCGACGGCGGCTTCATTTTGCTGATGTGGTTTCCTTTTACGACTTTCACGTACCCATCATCAAAGAGAACCTCATATGTGTCATTCCCCAGAACTTTACTTATAGTCGCTGGAAAGCGCCGGGAACCGCTCCAACGTGCCAAACACTTCTCTCCCAAAACGAACGACTTGGAAGAAGAAGTTGGCGCGATTGCCTTCTGACGCAAGCGGCTACTATTCATTGGAATCCATTCCTCAACCCCGCTGCAACATTAAAAAAATTATGATCCACAACACAACAGGATCCAGAGTTATTACCTCGCACCCTTACTTTTCCCAGACTTCTCGAAACGAATCAATACTTCTCGTTCATCGTTGTCCACCTCCACCACTCGAGCGGTGTGCCACACTCCATCAAAATCTTGTGCTTCCAGTCGTACTCCCGGTGTAAATCCTGTCATGGTTTCAATTTTCCGAATACTGGAAGAACTGGTAGCTAAATTTGATGGACCGGCGATACCATGAGGATCTGACTGTAGAGCAGCCACTAACGTGGGGGTTTGAACCAAAGCCGCTGTAGTGTCATAGGAAAGAGCAAGTTTTGGTAGCTTTGCAGGTGGATTCGTATCTAACCCGACATCCTTAATAGGACGCTTTGCTGGAGTTACAAACACATCTTCGCCTTGTTCCAAAATGCTCCCCATTTCTATTGCATCCGTATTAAGAGCTTGATCCCCAAACATAGCAGCCCTAAAATAAACGAGCTTAGCACCATAGTGAACTAGTCCGAAATTTAACCTACGCATCAATATGGGACAAGGTTGGCTCCGAATCCGGTTCAACGTAATCCAGTTTACCCCATGGGAAAATCGTTGGTACCGCACCAGCTTTCAATAAATATTTATTAGACTTCATTGGCTGGAAATCTGCCCGTCGAAAGTGTCTGGAGCACACCAGCACGCTTTTCGTTATGTTCTTATCCGGGCCAATTCGACAATTCACAATCCAAACGTCGCGGGTTTTAGAATCAAAAGGAAATGAGTGAAAAGTCACTCCACGGTGCTGAGGACTTCCAGATTTTGATGCACAGCCCTCAATTACGCATTTCCTCGTCATTTTCAGAAAGTGTCACCCGGTGCTCATGAACGTAAAATAGTCGTGATGCGCACAATCTGTAAAGCAACATACGTTGGAATAACTCAAGGAAGGAACATATTTGCCCTAAGCTGTAATTCTTACTTTTCTCGCGACAACTCCCAACAAAAAAAAACGTGAATTTGGCCAAACAACTACCATCCGTAAAAGCTTGACATTTCTGTTTTGCTCAATGCGAGAACTGCATTACCGATTAACCGGCATTTCACAACACTAATAAGAAGAAGAAGTAAGAATGTGCTTGGATAAAATTAGTGTTGTTTTCACCGCGAATTCGTATTCAAAGTGGTCACAGTGCTAAAAGAATGATTGTTTACAAAATACAGTGTGGACAAGTCCTGGTCAAACACCTAAATGTAATGCAAATTAAATCAAAGTGAGAATAATTATTACTAAATTAAATGTGAGCAGAGTGATTATGTATAGCAATAGCAACGTATACAAACAGTTAAGTTGAAATATTTGCTGTTCGCAAAAATTATGAACATAACCCCAATCTGGTTTGTGGTCAACGCAGGAATCCCCCTTTCCTGGTAAGTTTTCCTGACTGTAAATGTTTTCCCATTACTGGTAATTGAGGAAAGGACTATTGATAGCTTTTTATATTGTAGAAGTTGTCTTGACTTTTCTTCACTTACTGGGATGTTTCGTCGTTGATCAGAATAAAAGTATTCAATTTCTTTTAAATTCCTTTCAATAATAATCTTTTTGCTCCTAGCGCGAACTGAACAGAGGCAAGTAAAATGTTGTTTAAAGACACAAATTCAATAAATGCAGATAAATTTGAATGAAGCCGAATTTCAAAGCGAAAAAGAGCACTATGGCCAATTATTACGGAAAAAATCAGAGACGTGGGTAAACATATTGTGGGAATTTTTTGTAAATAATAATAAATAATACTAACAGAGAAGCGACACAGAACGAATTGAAATATATTAGTTATAAAAGTGCCCTGTCCCTTTTTTAAGTGTGTTCAGGCGGCTGAACTTTTAAATTCGGTTACTTTACCAAAACTTTATTCCCTAGTTGGAGCAACTAATAAGTCTCGCTGTCCATTTCGGATTTTCTCTCCCTCCCAAAAAATCTTTGGAACAATAACGCGATAATCAATTTAAATTTAATGTCGAAAGTCATTCTTTAGTCAAGAAAAACTTAACAAGCTAATATGTACAAGGAAGTTCAATAAATTTGAATTGCACTCAATGTTCCCGTCAAAATGCAGCGCGAAGAAGCAAAAACCCCATTCCAAAAGATGCTCTGATCTCAAGGTTTAAATATTCAAAGAATTCCATAACATGGTAAACTTGTTGAGGAGAGTTTGAGGAATTTCCGCTGAAAATGAAAATTATTGTTTACTTCAATTTCTTTGCTCGTCTCTAATTGCATTTCTTCCTCCTCGGCATTATTAAGTAAATTTGGATTGGGTTCATCTCGAGTAAAATTTCCATTTCGTTTGCGTAAAGTTCACGTGAGTGTGCACCAGAGCTCCAGCTGACGCCAGCACCAGAGATGCGAAAAGAACAGGTAAACTTTAGCAATGAAGAAATTGTTTACCCAGCTACAGTGCGCACAACTTTCTCCATTATTTGTACCGGATCGGCTGGCAACAAGATCTTCGAGATCTTGAGGCTTTATCGCTTGTGTAAATAACCGCCTCGTCGAGTGATCGTATCAAAGGCGTTCAGATCGTAAAGGAGTGCAATTCTTAGAAAACAACAGTATGATCAGCCATCAGTGCTCTCAGAGGGCGATCAGTTCAAAATAAATTGACAAAATTTAACGAGGTTGCTTTCGGTGAAACGTACCGACGAAAACATCAATGGCACATTGTAGTCGTCACAAGAGAATTCGCATCCGTGATGACATGCATAATGTAAATGTGGATATGCTGCCTTTGTCTATTGTAAACATGAGGTGCAGTCTTGGAATTATCATAAAAATTTTTATTGCAACCCCATGATGATGACGACAATGACAACTGTTCCAACTGACGGCGCCAGGCACCACAAACCCGCACGTCCCTCCCTATTACCGCTGCCCCAATGACAACCAAATTAAACTTCGTCAAGGTTAAAGTTCAAAACTATAAAAACCTCGTCACTATGTGCATAGCTAATTTTCAAAATTCCCTCAGTAACTATTACTCATTCGCTTTGCGGTCATTAAGTTGCGTCGACATGCACTTCGCTGGCTTGGACAGTTTTATTGAAGATCAACATAAACAAAAAAAATTTGCTCGATTCGAGTTATTTGGCACGTCACCAGGTGCCCTATATGCGAATAGCACTGACCACTGGTTGCCTCAACGGCCATTCATCGTGCGAAAACCTTGGCCTCTAAACCAGTCAGGCCTGGCTTTTTCAGGTGGTTGGTGCTACTGTAATCGGAGAAAGTGGTTTTTATGAAGCTCTAAGTTCGCGTACAGGTGGAACAGTAACATATAGTCGAAATAAGTACCGGGCCGGGTCGGGCTAAACTGGTCAATTCAATGGCACAGTTAATTCCTTGCCACTATCTACAACAACGGCAACTCGATTAATAGCGAAACTATTTCTGTTACGTAATCCGTAGCAACTTGAATTTTTGGATTTCTTAGATATTCACTGAGAATTAATTACAGACTAATTATTATGTAGCGTTCGGTGCTTCAATCAATCAAAAATGTCAGCAATTGTCCATCCATTGGAGTGTGGGGACACCCCCGCGCTGCGTTGTGCTATTTTGGTCTGTTGGTTAATTGGTTTTGCACACAGAGGTGCACAGTGCTTCTTTCCCGGACAGCACAGTAGCCGTGAACGTTGCTTGAAGGCAAGCAAATAATTGTTGCTTGCATTCTAAGATTTTAATATATATATAGACATCCTATTTTGGAAGCATTTCGCGGCAACAGATCATCCACCAATCTGTTTTTCAAATTTTTTGCTGCTCCTTTGTTATCGCTGTGTAAGATAGTTCACAAAATTCTCTTACATATGAAACTAGCAACAAGAATGGAATGTAGAAAGAGTGGTAGATGAGAATGGAAGGGAGCGGTGGAAAGGATTTTATTTTAAGACTGTTTCAGGCCTAAGGAAGTCTTTCACCAAGCAGCTCATAATTAACATTCAGTTAGTTCCGTTTAATAACCAATGGCCTAATTTATCCGAGCAATACTATGAGTTGATGTGGCTATATAATATAGTGAAATTCATTAAATCAGAGTTGGTCATGTACCCAAGACGAGTATAACAGGATACTTAAGGTTCCAGAAGGAAATCTGTGCCACTAACTAGCGAGGATTTTCTTAAAACCGCAAACTCTGAAGAAGCACAAGCTACTAGTAATCGAGGGCTTCTTCTGTAGGCACTTAGATCCAGAAGGACAGAGCGTCTTTAAAGGATCGATACTTTCGTTTAGTGATAACAAAGTTATTCGGAAGTGTTAATGAGCTGACTGATATACCTTTTATGTTATACCCTTGGTTGTTTAATGTACATAATATAAGATTTTACCATCGTGTACTTTTTTAAGGTATTGTCTAAGCTCAGGGGGCAATCCTATGATGCACACAACACAGTTTAGGTGGAGAGAAATTTTAACCAGTATCATCTATTTTAATAAGCTGAGAACATTCATCCAAACAATTTCTAATCAAGTTAATCCGAGTACCTAAGGTACGAATATTACTCCACAATTTATAGGCAAACGATTTGCATTTAATTTGCTTCCAAAGTACTTCCGCTTTTCAGTATTAAATAACGCTGTATGCCTGGAAGGCAACTTTCTTGCATGAAGTAGGTCTAATTCCGAGATTCATCTGCATAGAATATTCACACTATTCTGAAGTACACAACGAAGGCAGGTAGGTAAGATAATAATGCATTTCTATCTTTCGCCATGTATCTTTAGCAGAACTGCGATGTACTATGTACTATGGTTTTTTTATTACTTTATAAATTTTCCGGAGTGTCCCACACTTCCACACTATTCCCTGAATACATCATCTTCAACAAATGCAAGGGAGTCCAGTGCACAATTATCTTCATTTTGAATCCATCCCCATTCTTTTAGCTGCAATCCACTTGGCATGCAGCTAATAGCAATGACTGATCATTGATTGTTTGCTATCAACGACACAAGTACCCTACTCATATGTTCAGTCCCACCTTAATGGCACCGACCTCACTTTCTCATGTCTATCAATGTCCAATATAAAAGGCAGGATAGCGCCAAATTTTTTGTCAGTGGGAATTCGTGGTGGATAAGTAACCGCCGCCAGATCAAGTGTGAAACGAATAGTGTTCGTGGATAGTGTACACATTTTATAGGCCTTCTGAGGTGCTGTGTGAATCTGAAGACGTTGTAAATTGTGAAAATGAAGAAATTTTTGGTAATCGCTTCATTCTGTGCAGTTTTCACTTTAAGTGTTGGGCAGTTTCCTAATGGAAGACTTTTAGAGCCACCGGTGCCCGCTTTGTGCGCTCAAAGAGTTATTCACGAAAGGACACCTGATGGCAAAGGGTGAGTGGATAATGGATATAAGTGGAAATTGTGGATTTCGTGTGAATAAAAGAAATTTCTGTTTCGTTCGTTTAGTTATTTCTTCTCATGGCGGGATCAGGCCCTTAAAGGTGTTGAAGAGGACTGGCTGAATGCACGAAACTTTTGCCGGAAACGATGCATGGATACTGTCTCCCTTGAAACCAGTAACGAAAATGAATGGATCAAACAGAGAATTGTTAACGAAAACGTGAGTAACATTTTAATGGGATCATTTGAAAATACTTTACCAATTTTATTTCTCCTTGGGTGCTTATTTGCGGGCAATTTAACATTAATTCTTAGTATTTTCGTGGAGGTTTCACTTTGGCATTTGCTATGAAACAGAAATTCACCCTTTAATGGGCTTAGCCCATGGACTATCAAGAGTAGGCAAAAAATGCTAAAAGAGAAATATATAGAAAAAGTGTAAATGAGCAGTTGCACATGCTAACACTTTCTCACACATCATAAGAAGTCCTCCTTATTATAGAGGCAAATTTAGAAATTACGAGAGGTCCTACAGCTCACTTTAAAGAAAAGAAGACGACAAGAACCATGATAAAAAAGAGTTTTAGAAAATATTTGAATAATTGGGGTGTTGATTACAGCAGCTATACTTATATTCTTTAAGATTTCAATTGAATGAGTTTGAAACTAATGGAAAGTGAATTTGATGTACCGACAGCCTCATATGAACGGAGGTAGGTGATGCCAGTAGCTTCTGGGCAGCAAAAGGAAATTGGTAGTTAGTATAAAGCGATGAGGCTACTGCTTTCGTCAGTTATAGTATTTTAATGGTGTGATTCGCGATTAAGCAAGAAAAATTTTGATCTTAAAAATGAATACATTTCTAAGCATGTTAAGTGTGGGCCCGACATTTTATCACCACATTTTATCAATATATTGCTGTCAATTATCGCCAGTGCATTTTACATGTCTACGTTAACCAAAACGCTTCAAGATGCGAGGGTCCATTATATGTCGTTGAGACCTGCCGGCCTTCTTGAGGACAAGATTGTCCAACCTTGCGTACTCTACCAATAATAAATTTATTGTATTGTATTGTAACTGTGTAGACATAAAATGTTACCGCTTCTAAACACCTACAAAAGCGTTTTTATTAAATTTTTTGTTATTATGTTATAAAAAATAAACGGAGAAATTAGAGACTGTGTGCAAATTTTTAGCAAATAGGGATACAAACCGTCGATATCAGTTTTAACATCCGAATTCTTACGATATTTTTATACTACGAAAATTTTCAAACTTTCTTCTAATTCCAATTGATCTTCTTTACTCCTTTCCCGGCCGAAATCATGCTACTTCATCATAGCAGTAAAAATTGCAAAAATTGTGGCTTAATTGTCACATTTATCAGATTAAGATTTTCCAATCTTCTCTTCCCTAATTTCCCTCCATCTAAGCTGTGCTGCCTGCAATCATAGGTTTGTCCTCTGAGCTTAAGTAATACCTTGGAAAAAAAATCATATAGTACCTTGAACTTTCACCTTAATAAAAACTGCTAGTAAGTTGTGTAAGTCCCTCCCATAGGCACCAAATGGGATATTTTTCAAAGTAATTTAAAATTAACATTGAAGCGAAATTGACATGAACTCGGAAAAAGTAAAATCTTCTAAACCTCCCCGGTCACCGAAGTCACTGACTCTCGTCATCGAAAACAGAATATCCCCCCAAGTCAAAGGTGAGCCTCCATCAAAAATAAATTACTACAAAAGCATTTGCAGTCAATCAGGAAATTTTGCGTGCATGATATTGAAAAAATAGGAAAAGAAATGAAGCGCGTAATAGAAATTTCATTGAAAATATGTTCCAAGGTGTTATCCGATTACAAAATAAGACGTTGCCCGCAACCTAATGAACGCGCGGAGAAAGTGAAAACCGCCTCAGCTTTGCATTGAATGGCAATTACACATGCCCAAATGACTTGGTCGCTATCGTGTTACTTACATCTGCACGTAGCTGTAGGGCAGGTTGTTTATCATCCAGATCCACACCGGTCCTATTTGCCTGACTAATGCAATTGTGATGTCTCCCCAGACAGGTCATATTCACTTCTGATCAATTTGTCGTGTGTACATACCGCGGCGACTGTGCAGACCCAATATGAATGTGAACAGTTTTAACCTGTTTTTTTGTTATTATTTGCAGGTGAAATACATCTGGACGAGTGGAAGACTCTGTGACTTCAAAGGATGTGAACGACCTGACTTGCAGCCTGCATCCATTAACGGATGGTTCTGGACTGCGGTTTTACAGAAACTTGCTCCAACAACGGATCGTGCCCAAGGGGACTGGTCTCCCTCGGGTGGAATTGGCCTGCCACAGCCTGACAACAGAGAACTCCAGCAAGGTGGAGCGCCCGAGAATTGCCTTGCCATTCTCAATCAGTTTTATAACGATGGCGTGAACTGGCATGATGTCGCCTGCCATCACCGAAAACCGTGGGTTTGTGAAGAGAACGATGCTCTTTTGAAATATGTTCGGTACACAAACCCCACCCTGCGTCTATAGGCGATCAATAGCAGATAGCATCTTTGTTTTATACCAAATGTTTTGTTTCTAGGGATAAGTTTGTGCCAGGCGCATTGGTCACTTTAACAGAGCGGCATCACTGTTTGCCGCATCCATTTAAAGTGCAGTGATTTACTCGTTTATTTGCTCTCATGTTATTTATTTGAAAGTTATGTTAGTCTTTTATGATACTAGATATTGCATTTGCTTATTGATTAGTGTGTAGTAAGATTCGTTCATGTGAATACTTAATAAAAAGACAGAGTTGAAAAGTTACAGTCGTCTTTTCCTGATTTTGTCAACGGTTAATGTGGTAATAGGTAAATGCCCCAAGCATATGGGAATATCTTGGCATGGAAGAAAGTGGTCAAGTGGACCTCACCAGCCAGAATGCCAGATCTGCACTTCTTGCCCCACATTTGCAGTTGAATGTGGAGCGATTAAATCCCCAGCAATTGTTGCATTGAATAATACTGATTTTGTGTACAGGAAAGATGTTTCCAAATTTCATATAAGGAGGAAAGTCTGAGTCACCGAATGTTATCGCCATCAAATCAAAATTTGTGGTCTTTTATTGTAAATCTTCTCACTTCTAAATATTTAATTGGGAATTCACGAACTTACCTTCGCCGCGCTTGCGCCTTCCACAGCTTCTTCCGCCGGGAGGACTACTTATATTAAAAGGAGTTTACTCAATTTGAGTGTACATATAACACAATTCAATTACTGTTGTTCGTATCATATTAATTAAAATCTTGCAATAATACGCAAAATAGATTATTTACCTCACCGAGCAGTCACTTTTTACATATCTCCATACAAATCACTGAAAAACTTTTCGCGCAATTTCGAGAACGTCTAACGGTACTTCACAAGTAGAAAACGCTTCCAAACTTCATAGTTAGAAATCGGTTGGAAACAAAAACCTCTATTCTATTTTGTAAGAATACCGCCACCATTAGGAAGAAGAATACCATAAACATTCGGAGAAATGTCAAAACTTTTTTTCTGTGGTTAGTTTAGTGCGGCTTTTGAGGAAATTCAGTGTTTTATAATGGATGTGGGCGAATTACTATCATATAAAGTAATATTTCTCAGCATATATAATCTGGGCTACTTAACCAGCACAAAATCTTCATATTTTAGCCAGAGCAAACACCAAAACGGCCGAATGAAGATGATGAAGACGATCTAAAAGATGCAACCAGTGAGAAGCCGATTAACAAAACGAAGAAATTAAAGCGAGCACCCCCCGATAAAACAGAATTATTTACAAAATCGACGCCAACTACGAAATCTACACAACCCAACCCTGTAAAAGAACTGCAGCTATCGGAAGAGGAGAAATTAAATATTGTTAAATTTGTGGAAGAAGAGGACATTGAAGGTGATGTCCTAGATGAAGCAGGTTTAAAAAAACTGATCCTCCTCTTCGAAAAGCGAAATCTTAAGAATCAAGAAATGCGAATGAAATTCCCAGATAATCCTGAGAAATTTATGGAAAGCGAGGTAGATCTGCACTCCGTCATCCAAGATCTAAAGGCCCTAGCAACTGTTCCTGATTTGTATCCAGTTCTAGTCGAATTGAATGCTGTTCCCAGCATGTTGGAGCTTCTGTCACACCCCAACACTGATATCTCTGTTGCTGTCGTGGATCTAATTCAAGAAATGACAGACGTTGATATTTTACACGAAAGTATGGAAGGTGCTGAAATCCTTATTGATGCCTTAAGGAAGCAACAAATTTGTGCTTTGCTTGTGCAAAATTTGGAACGGCTGAACGAGAGTGTTAAAGAGGAAGCGGATGGTGTGCACAACTCTCTGGCAATTATTGAAAACTTGACGGAAATGAGGGCAGAAATGTGTAAGGAAGCTGCAGAGCAAGGGCTTCTGGGGTGGATACTGAAAAGGCTGAAACACAAATCGCCGTTCGACATAAACAAATTATACTGTAGTGAGATACTTTCGATACTTTTACAAACCGAGAACGACAACAGATTGTTGCTTGGTACCCTGGATGGCATAGATGTTCTGTTGCAGCAGTTGGCCGTGTACAAAAGGCATGACCCAGCCTCGTCCGAAGAACAGGAATTTATGGAGAACCTATTCAACTGCATGTGTTCAGCTCTAATGACGAAAGAAAACCGGGACAAGTTTCTTAAAGGAGAAGGGCTGCAACTGATGAATTTAATGCTGAGGGAGAAGAAAATGTCAAGGAATGGGTCATTGAAAGTTTTAGACCATGCGATGTCTGGTCCTGATGGTAAGGACAACTGCAATAAATTTGTAGATATTCTAGGCCTACGGACAATATTCCCACTTTTTATGAAGACACCTAAAAGGAATAAAAAACGGCTTCTCAGTGCTGATGAACACGAAGAGCATGTCGTTTCCGTTATCGCTAGCATGCTACGCAATTGCAAGGGGTCGCAAAGGCAACGCCTGCTTGCAAAATTCACTGAAAATGATCATGAAAAGGTGGACAGGTTGCTCGAATTGCATTTGAAGTATTTAGAAAAGGTGGAAACTGTCGACAAGGAAATTGATAACCAACCAAGAGTAACTTGAGCATTTTTAATGTAGGGAATTTCCTTACTACTGTTTGATTTTTAGGATCCAGATCTTGATGAAGAGGAAGAGGCAGACAACAATTACATAAAGCGACTGTCTGGTGGCCTTTTTACCCTTCAATTGATCGATTATGTCATTTTAGAAATTAGTGCCACTTCGGAAGCTATAAAGCAAAGAATTGTACAGATTTTGAATTTAAGAGGGGCTTCCATGAAATCCATTAGACACGTTATGCGAGGTAAGTAATCTGAATCCTTCCTTTGCTGATTTACGGCCACTTAAATGGGAATTTGTACTGCAGAATATGCTGGGAATTTGGGAGATGCTGGAGATAAAGACTGGAGGGATCAAGAAGAAGCCCATATCTTGCAACTTGTGGACCGATTTTAACATGTGTATTGTTGAATTTCCGATTATGTTTAAAATCTAAAAATAAAATAGTTTCACGAGGTGGAATCCAAGGATATTTTAACATATTTTAAATGAGTACCGACATTTCAACTATGTTTATTCTGTTGTACCGCTTTTCTAATATTTTCTCTCAATATCTATTTCACCACTGACATTGGGCGGGAAGTCCGTAAAATTGGTTTACACAAAAAGAAAAGCCTTGATGTCGGGTCCATGCTCTCCTACCTGCGTCGTTTGGGGAGTCTGGTGTTGTTGATTCCCCAAAGAGGATCCCCATCTGCCCCGTACATCCTGGTGGCTATCTTTTCGGACATCTCTTTTATTAAAAGGACAAAGGAAACGGGAGAAGAGGAAGCAATAGAGCGCAAACAAGCGTTTACTCTTCCATGTCAGCCCATTTATTATCACAGTGTGAGAAAATTCATTAAAATACCAGGTACCCTTTTCCTTATGTTTTGATAGAAAATCTACTCTACACTCCGACCCGCGCGGTCTAGACTCTCCCCGATTCGAAGAAGACCTTTTTAGTTGCAAGGTGTGGCCTTGGCCTTGAGGAAATCGAGGCACTGGAACGCTCCATTGGAACTGCTGCAATTGAATCTGTCAAGCCAGTTAGGCAACCGCAGAGCTAGCTCTAATGTCTACGAATTTTAATGGCCAGGATCTGCCCCTCTAAAATGTCCTGTCACTCCGAGTTACTAGTTATGTAGAGTAGAAAATATAATTCCTGGGTAATTAGCTAAAAAGAAAATGTATCCTTCTGATTTAAATTTTTCCCCAACCCCAAAAATAAAACACTAAAAATGTAAATACATAACTTCCGATCCGTTGATTACTTAATATTAAAAAAGGATATTTTTGTGCGTTTGTGTCTTAATTACTTTTCAAATTACCGGCAATGAAATCTTGTTTTCCCTAAAAACTGCACCGTCCCATTCGTCTCATTCCACCCTAAATGCGCACTTTTCCTCTTCATCAAGAAAAAGCCTTGGTTGGATCGAAAGCTGCGCATTTACTACATATTTCAAATTTCTTTCTTAAATCAAATTTTATTATTTTTCCACAATTTTGTAAAACAAATTGAAAATAACGAAAACTTTCAATGTTATAACAAAAATTGTAGGGGAGACTTTACCATCTGGTCTTTCCTTAAAACGGAAGTGGGATTTACTTGACGCTGTGATTGGAAAACAATAGGATGTAAGGCTTTTAAACTTGTTTGAAAAGGGGCAAAAACGAACAACATAAGAAATAAATAAATGTCTTTCTACCTAAATAACAAACGAAAAGTATTGACTACCCATCAAACTCAGCTCTGGCTGTCATTTACTTTTCGCATTATCCTTATATGCAGCTGCATAAAATATTTTTGTTTTTAAATAGAAGCTGAGGAACACCAGAAGTCTATGTTTTAAAATGCATACTCTGGGATTTCGAAGTTCACGCCCATGTTGACTTCCCTTGCCAGCTGTACAATCTGTGCCAGGTGGACAGCCATGTTGGCAGCTTCATCCAAATCATGTCGTGGCAGAATTTTCAGACCGGAATTCTTAATCAATTCTCGGGCTTCTTCAACGTTTGTACCCTTAAAAAATTACAAAACAAAAATAAACTTTCTCTTGATCCCGAAACAACAATCTCCACCTGAAGTCGGACAACTACTGGAGTCTTCATGTTTAGATCTTTGGCGGCAGCGATAATGCCTTCAGCAATCACATCACATCGCATAATACCTCCAAATATATTGACTAGGATTGCCAACACCTTTGGATCGGATGTGATAATTTTGAAGGCCTCCTACGAATTATATCCTAATAAATATCAATCTGCAAGACACAATCATCTGTGCAGTAAGTACCTTAACAGCTTGAGCTGTCGCACCGCCGCCAACATCTAAGAAATTAGCGGGGTCTCCTCCATGAAGCTTTATAATGTCCATGGTGGCCATAGCCAAACCAGCCCCGTTAACCATGCAACCAATTGTGCCTAGAGCAAATAGAAAATTTCCATCTATTGTTACTTCTACCTTCCTATGCCACCTACCATCTAAGGCGATGTAGTTCAAATCAAACTTTGCAGCCTCCACCTCTTTAGGATCTTCTTGCGTCCAATCACGCAGAGCGAACAGTTCCTTTTGCCTGAACTCAGCATTGTCATCGAAGCGGAATTTAGCGTCCAGAGCGAAGACTAAAAAAATATTGTAATTTTTGTAAATCTTTGCGTAACAAATTAGGTTTGATTGATAAAAACAGAACGGGAACAGCCTTTCATTACTGAGGAAGTTAGCACGAGCAAAGAATAGTAGTCAAGAAGCAAAACAAACGCTGAGTTTAACTTCGCTTATAGGCATGCAGTTCTAGCAAAAAGTCCTCGAAACAGTAAAAACACCCAAAGATAATAATAAAAAAACAGGAGCAGTTAGTCTAAATTGCCTAACAGGTCAAGTAGTTCTATGGCAAATTAAATAATGTCCTTTTTAAAAATTGAAAATAGCAAATGCGTCTTGCCAGGAGGCTGACTTCTTTCGTGTTTCTGCTCTCAACTTTTTAAATTGCGGTACATCTTCGGGTAAATGCCAAGCACTTTGTCAATTGTCTAGATATAATAAAAGATAAATGCAGGCACCTCGTAATATGCTTATAACTCCAATTTATCTCGCAACCCGCACTGGGAAATTAATTTGACCCTTCTTATGCAAAATATCGTAACATAGTTTTTTCCCTGTCACGGCCTTTCTTTCATTATCCTCTTCGGCTCCCTGGCCCAACATTTCCCATTAGTTGGAGTTGCGCAGAAACGTATTCACGAGCCGGGGTTTTAGGGTATTGCCTAAGCTCAGGGGACAACCATATTATGCACACAGCACAGTGTACCTCCCATTTGATCAGGACGTAACAGGACAAGCCTTTGAGATTGTCTTACCAATTTTGACAAACTGGCAGTTAAGTTCTTCGCTGGGGAAACTTTAACTGCACACTGGGTTCTGCCCCTGATCGGCATTCAGAGGTTGAGTTCAACTCACTGATTGCCGTTCGGTTGCGGAACCTGGTGACGCTCCGCAATCTACCGCTGGCGCAGGCTAAGTAAAGGGTCATATTCGAGAGCAGTAGGTAATGTGCAGGACCGCATTTCCAGCTCCAGAATCGACAGACTTTACATCTCATCGAGAACTCTGGGCACTTTTGTTAGTGTGTCACTCATGAAGTATGCTCCGTCAGTGATCACCTTTTTGTGGTGGCGACTAGCCCACTGGTAGAAAGGCGAACTGCTTACTGGATTTTTAACAATAACTTCTTGTATTCAGAGCAGTTGAAAGAGGAATTCATCGAGTTTTGCCATGACTGGCATATAATGAAGGAAACTTTCCCGAATCACATTCAGTGGTGCGATGTTGGTAAGTTGCAGTTTCGCTTCTTTGCGGACACGCCTTTTAGTAGGGGCCGGTACACGGTTTCCTCTCCTTGATTGCAGTGGGAGTTACTCCCGGAATACGAGAGGCTCAAAGCGCGCTGACATGGTTCGGACTTTATGCTCCGAAGTCTAATTTAGGTAAAACACACGCACACAGTGCTCGGTTCGTGGAGAAAGTGGCTCATTTCCCTGTGATGACGAAGTCCCTTGCGCCAATTTGTAAAACTGATACTTAGCAAAAACTGTCACAGAACTTAATAGGAAGAGAAACCTATTACAACAGTGGAAAGAAATCAAACTTGATCTGGAGTAAAAAACAGAAGTAGTTGCTGAAACTGTTAAGACGCAAGATCAGCAGGCAAAAAAAATTGCATAAAGTAAAGCCAAAACCTAAAGCGAGGCTTAGTAATAAAAAAATTAGGTTAGCAATATTGAAAATCTAAGAAAGAAGCCCTCCCCTTATATTCCATTCGGAAATAACACTAAACAGAGAGCAACACCAAAGAAAACAATTATTTGTACTTACATTTAGCTGCAAAATCGAGGGCATAAAAATAGAAAGAAAATGAAAATTTACTGATCTCTCTCCAATGGTGTTAGGTCACGTAAAGTGCTACTTACATCCTTCAACCGCATCCTCTGCATATGGGTTAATTTCAATCAGGAGAGCATCCTTCTTCACGAACAGATCGTACATATTCAGCAGCATCTGAGCAGTTTCTGAAGCATATTCACCTAAACCGACCTTGTGGGCAATTTCACAGGCCTTATCCTTCGATAGTCCCTTTGCAATATCAATGGGTTCATAAATAATTGCATCGGGATTTTCTGCAGCGACTTCTTCAATATTGACACCGCCCTGAGAGGAAGCAATGATTACCGGACCCTGAAGAAATATTTTTGCATTAAATGACACTTGAGATATTTATAAAAGTGCCGCACATTAAAAGCTCTTTCCATCATGACTGCAAAATAAAACTCTCGCCGCGGAAACTTCCTCTCAGCTACCATAACCGAATTACATATCCTTCCTCCAGGGCCAGTTTGCTTGGTAACCAACAACTGGTTAATCATTTTCCCAGCAACATCTTTGGCTTCTTCGGGGCTACAAATTGAATTTATAAAATTTTTGGGAAGCAATCGACATCTTGGAAGAGCACCAATTAACAACTCTGACACCTCCTTTAAAACCATTCTTAAATGTTCCTTTACCTCTACCTCCAGCAAGGACTTGAGCCTTTAGGACTAGATTTTTCGTATTTAACTTCTTTGCAATATCTTCCGCTTCCTTAGCTGATTTTGCTACTCCAAACCTTGAAAACGTTAAAAACGATTTATTGTTAATGTTATTTTTACGAGCTAAATAGAGTATGAAAATGTGTAACATTAATCTTATTAAATAAAAACAATCCATTTCCCATCACATTTTTCTTATCCACACCAGATGCACGTGATGAGCAATTTTTTCAGATCAAAATATTTACCGAACATTTTAATTAGTGATGTCCTAAGCCTACATTTCCTTATCAACTTTGCAACCGGTCGAATGTATTTTTGATTCGAAATTTACTACGCGACACAATTCGAGGGCAAGCGAGGGGCAGGGTAATCCAATTTTAGAATCATGTGTGCGCGTTCCAAAGATTAGTCAAAGCTCATTAATTACTGTGCTGGATGTGAGCGACCTTTGACTAGTCAAGTAGTATCGTCAGCAAATGAACTGCTAATTAAAATTTGAAAACAAAACTTTACCGGTTGTTCTACTTACTTTGGTGTGGGAATGCCTGCCTCATTTAATAGTGTGTAGGAGATATGTTCCTGGACATTCAAATTCCTTCGTTGTCCAGTCGTTGCAAGCCCTAGAACCTGAAAACAATACTCTTTTTAGACATTAAATCACGAGACTTTCAAGGATATTATGGGAGTAACAGTTTTGTAGATAAAATTGTTTGTTTTGCGATTGCCACATTTTTAAAATAGTCAGTTTCTTTCCTACACAAAGGATTCTGTCTAATTCCTTTGAAAATAGGGCAAGAACCCTAAAGACAATGAAAGCAGTCCTCAACGAATTCCACTGACGGCTATCACAGATGTTACGTCAGTGACCATCATTCAATTGCCCTCTAAAGTACTAGTGAGAATTTTGCCAATTCACTTTTTATTTCACACTTGACTTGTTCAGCACACTTTTCTGTACCTTTGATCCAGTTCTGGCTCCTAAAATCTCGGCCAATACAGCCGTACGAGACAAAATCGACACCATTTCGTCCAATTAGATATTCCCACAATTCCTCCCAATTCTACAAATTTTGATGTTCTACTGAAACAAAAAATTTTGCAGTCGACAATGCAGATCTCTAGAGGGTGTTCCGAAAAGTGGTACCGCCATACGCAAATACCTGCTGGTGGCACTTTTCAAATGTATTCAGAATTGTCATATTTTCTTTGATAAAGATAGGAGTAACTTCACGAAATGCACGATATATAAAATTTATACCAGCAGCAATTTGCCAGGAATGAGGGAAAATTTCAAAATTAAATGCAACACATGTTTCACCCAGATGAATAGCAGATTTCGATCGACAAACACCCTTCATCTGGTAATAAAGTATCTGACGTCAGAGTTCGAAAAGTAGAGTTCCCGGGAAGTGCGAAGTTTTTGTACGTAATTTTTGTCTCGATTAGGAAATTTCACTGAAGTTTTACATTAAAATGGTGCACTGATAAGTAAACTCTAAATAACAGTGGATTTTATAATAAAATTAGAGAGAAAATTAGAACCGTTCGATAAGTTCGAAACAATCGGGAATTTTCAGAAACAGAACGCACGAAACGTAGACGGCAGCAGACGGATTGGAGATCGGCTCGTCAATCGTCATACATAAAAAAAGTCGGGAAAAAAGAAAAGTCGGAACAAAAGTTGTTTTTCTTCATATTGCAATACATTTTGATCAATATATTTTGGTGTTAACGCCCTAGAAAACTGGTGAAGCACTTAAAATTCGTATGTTCCCGGAGTTTTCACAAGTTTTTCATTTGGTTGGGAAATAGTGCAGTGCAGAGAAATTGGACATTTGAGTGTGTTTGTGGAGGGTATTTTTGGCAAGAAATTGAGCGAAATTGGCATATTTATTCTCAAAAAATCCCATTAGAATTTGTTGCTGAAAAAATTCTCGATCACACTCAAGAGCAAATTTTCCAATCGTCGCCCTGTGTTCACCAAAAAGTTGATTCAGGCGCTTTTCTGCTTTCAGGATAGTCGAAAAATCAAAAATTCCAAGTGAAAAACTGAAGAAATTGTAAAAGGGGAAAGCAAAGGAAAAAATTCTTGTGTCACTTTTTTCTAAAATAAGAGCGAAAAATACGAGCAAGAAGGAGATAAGGCGAGTTTTTCGTGCAGTGAACTGGACATTTGTGTGCGCGGTGCGAGTTTGAATTGAAGAACTTTTGTTTGGGCACATTAGTTTTTTTTTTTAAATTGCACAGATGACACATATGCAATTTTGTGTAGATATTTTTACCACATAGAACAAGGTTATTCGAAAATCGTATAAAAATAAGGCGATCCCTAATTGTGTGCGTCACCGGAGCAGTGTGCGCCTGCAGTGGTGTATTGAATAATGAGTCGACATGAAGGTAATTTTTTCAAATAATTGCGAGAAATTGAAAATTGTGTCGTAAATTTTAAGTCTGATTAGTACAGAGTTTAGATTTACTTTGGGAAATTAATGTTGGGCAGAGGAAATTCGCAGGTTCGCTACCGTGTAGTGTTGGAAAATCAATTTTCTTTGTTGGTTCCTTGGTCGGGTGACGAGTTCGTGGTCTCTTCTTCCACCTTGGGTTATTTTTGTGGCGACATGTCAATATGGGTGTTTGAGCATGCGCCGTGCCATGTGGTACACTTTTGGTGCGAAGAAATGTCATCTTTGGCCTTTAAATTCCCTTTTGGTTTTAAGTCCATTATACTTTGAAGTTCCCTGAGCACGTCCAGACACTAGTCCTCGCTTCTGATCCCTTCCTGTCTGCACTGAGAGCGTTTCAGCGCTGTATAAGGGATGTTGGGTGTTTGGCCGCTCTTCTGATCAAGAGTTCATTCCAAATGTTATTTTTATTGATTTTGATCGGATGAAGACCATTATCCGCTTCGTAAGGACACCGAGGATGATGCACTTTATGGTAGTGCAGTTAAATCCGGAAGTCCTGCTACAATATATTAGAGGAGGTCAACTGACCGGACACCTTTCACTATAGCTCGTCTAACGCAATGACCAGATTTCCGAAAAGAGTATTATTTTATGCGTAAATCAGGATAGCTAGTTCGCCTTCTAAAAATAGATATTTTCGGGGAACAAAGAAATACAAAATACATTTTAACATTGCACATATTTAATTATATATAAAAAAAAATTTTAACTTCCAGTAAATTACAAAGTTTCTGTCGTATTTAATCTTTGTGCAAGCTATTTAATAAAACTGAAAAATTCTGCTAGCTTATGGACAAGAGACAAGTAGTTAAGAAGTTGAACTATATTTCCTCTAAAGGAGCTCTCCCAGTTGTAATACAGAGGCTTTTTCTCTCGATAGGGACTGCGGTAAAATATAAATGTCAGCACTCTAGGTTCGTCTTTTTGATGGCACATACTTTGTATTGACAAACGTTAAGATGGATTATTTTCTGACCAGGAAATATAACAACAGGAAGAAGTGAGCCCCCAAGGCCAAATAAAAGAGGATAACCCACCAAAGAAGGATGCATTGACATATATAAATAAACAAAACAGGCAACAAGTTCTCCCCGACACCAAATTGAACACGACGAGCAAAATTATACTATTAAATTCACAACTTTTTTTGCAATGCTTACATTTTGAATTACGGTTTTAATAAATACCATTTGAATTGGAGCGCTTTAAGTTCCAGCAGACACTTTTAAATATTGGTTAAATCATTTTTACATGTAAGGTTTTTATCCGACGTGCATTAGTATAGAATTTGAATTAAGCTGTACGAGAGTACTCTCAATCTTGAGCGATATAATTTTAAGATTTTTGCCCTTTTCACTCTTATAAATAATCTTATCAGCTGATTTCGAGGTGAATAACATTTTAATTTTCTCATTTCAGGTGTTAGCTGTGATTCATGTCTTAAAAGCAATTTTAGCGGGCGCCGCTACAAATGTCTCATTTGTTACGACTACGACTTATGCGCCGATTGCTATGAAGAGGGTGCAACTAGCACACGGCATTCAGTTGATCATCCCATGCAATGTATCTTAACACGATCCGATATTGAACTATATTTTGGAGGTGAAATCTTAAATTCCGAACAACCACAAAGTTTCACATGCCCATATTGTAAAAAAATGGGGTTCAGTGACACCACACTTCTTGAACATGTGGGCTCCGAGCATACAGACACAGGACTAGAAGTTGTTTGTCCAGTATGTGCCGGCTCACCCGGTGGTGATCCAAATCTAGTCACAGATGATTTTGCAGGTCATTTGACCCTTGAACATAGAACAGGACAAAGAGATCTCATTTCATTTTTGATATCCTTTTCAACTATGATTTATATTTTTATAATTAATATGCTCTTTCTTTCGAGAAAGAGCCCTTTTTCTTCAATGAAGATGTTTTTTTCCTTAATCGCAAATATACGACGAACCATCAGCTATTCGTCATGGTGGTGTTCGCCGAATTCCAGGTCGAGCGTTAGGTGGACCACGTTCTAGGAGATCTAATATGCACTTTAGCTCTTCAAGCGGTTTGTCAGCACTGTCACCCTCTGGACGAGAATCTGTCGATCCAATAGCCGAGTTACTGTCGCAGTTATCTGGTGTAAGACGAGGGGCTCCACAACCTTCACAACTACAACAGCTACAGATGCAAATTCAGTTAGAGCGACAACAAGTTTCGGTAAGTTCTAATAAAATTTGAAACTACTTTTCCATGAATTGTATATATTTTCGTAAGTCTGCAACGTTCTTTAGATTTTGTCTTGTGCGATTTATATTAAGATGACTATAGCTTAAAGCACTTTTAGGAAATTAAATCTTTATTAATTCTTATTCATTGACTCCTGCGGTTAACCGGTTCGCAGCGAAACTGTTACCATTCATTACCGAGGGGTTTTGCATACGGCAGGCGGGCCGCGTGTTGGTTAAGCCCGGTTTTAAATGAGATATTAAATGACTAATTACGTTGTTGTTGTTTCCAATGATGATTAATGCACATACATACTTCTGAATTTAACTTATTACGGGATTCCACATAACGTGGTACGGTTTTATCGTTCCTTATAACACGGTACAAATCACGTTAGTTTTGAGGGGTTCCTTGGCTTGTGAGTTAAGCGAGGTTACTACCAATTACAAACAATGCATTCTTACAATCTATCTATCCACCAACTACACTGAGGGAATGTACTATGCTTGTCATATAAGTTTTATATTATGCGTTAATATTATAGGCTACCCGCCAGCAATTGGAACGATTGCCACGACGGCAGGCTCACCCTATGGTGTCATCGTCTAACTCAAATGCACCAATGCAAGAGGTGATAACATCTGGGTCTGGAACTGGAAGTGGTAACAGTGGAGCGGCGTTAGTATCTTCATCATCAACGCAGCAACCACAATCTAGCATCGCTGTGACATCGATTAATGCACGCGAAGTTCCACTAAATTCTTCAACATTAACTGTGACCAATATTGGGCTGACTGGGGTACAAGGTAACACCGCCGGCGATGCGCAGTCGCAGTTTCTCTTATCTAAGTTTATGAATCCAACTCTGGACGATAACGAACTGGCACAGATAGAAAGAGATCGCGCTGATCGGTAAGTGATTTAATTTGAGAGTACTGTTTTGTATAAATTTTACTAACCAGAAAATAATTGTTCAGATCTCAATATGTCCAAGCTCTGATGCTTTCAACTTTGTCAAGTATTAAACTAGAGGGTATGCGTGATTCACAGAAACGTGGGGAGTCTCAGGAAACAAACAGTGATAATGTAAATAGTGAAGCAAATAATGAAAGTAGTGATGAGGCAGCAAATAAAGACGAGAAGAATACTAAGAATGAGAGCGGTATAGGATGTGTAGGTGGCGCCACTGGACAAGTCCATCAACAACAACAGACTTCGCCAGAAGATTTCGATGAATACACATTGCAACAACAGCAGCAGCAACACCTTCAGCAGCACACTTACAGTAGTTCTGTTAATAAAAAGAAGATTCCTTCGGCTGTAGCAGGTAAATCAAATACGTCTCAAAATAACAGTGCTCTGGTACTTGAAAGACGAGGACGTCCACCTCCCCCGCCTGGTGGGGCCCAACAAACACAACAAGGCCAACAGGCAAAGCTAGCAAGAGAAATTAAATCAACTTCAGTCTCATCCAAGGAGATTCCCGATTCTAGGTAGTGCTGCTTTCCCCGTCTCCTTAATTTACTGCAGAAAACAAAACAAATCACCTTAGGCGTATATTATAATTATTAATTATTATATATTATATATGGAAATGTAACACAAGACATGTAACATGGATATCTGGACATAAAGTAAAGCAAAACAATCTGATGCAATGTAAATTCACCGGCACAATTTCGCGGGACAAAACAGACAACAAATAATCATCCTCCTCATACTTAATGTCCTCTTTTACATCTTAACATTTAACCGGTAAAAAAAATCATAATTCATCGCTGCCGCTGCTGTTGTTGCTATTTATTAGTTAAATCACCTTGGATTATTATATTTGAGTTATTAAATGACTTTTGTGTTGTTATGAAAACAAAAATTGTAATTAATGTAAAATTTGCTTTTGTAATTATTTTTTTCCTTGCCGGAATATATTCATCGTGTTCATCACATCTTCCCTCGAATTTGGGTTTGAGGTAATTCACCATCGACATCAGGCAATTTTCCAACAAAGAAAAACACCTAATAGGATAGGATTATTGTTAAATCTTACGAAGGGTTGATAGGCTTGAATTCGTTTTATCACTATAGGCACCTGAGTCAAATTATTTATAAATGTGCATGAAATGCGATATCGCTCCAGCTATTATCTTTTTTGCCAACATTTTGCAGGAAATTCAAATGTGGTATTTTCCGTATGTGTCATTAAAATAATTAGCATAACCATCTTTTGTTTTGCTCAAAATAATTCGCCTTGGCTGTAAGAAGAAGGCAAAGAGCGTCCAATGCACAAACTCAAGGTGGTACCGGCAAGAGATTTGTTGACAGAAATAGGCAAACGAAATACTTTCGCTAGGCGCGAATAATGTTTGCGAAAGCTTTCGCTTTTGTGTAGAAATAGCGGCTAATTTAAATCAAATCAGAATTTACGTAAGAACGAAAATGCTTTATTCAAATGAATCACACTTGTTTACCTAACCTAAACCTTTCATTTGCAAATGACTACTATCTAAACCTTACAATTGCAGTTTCCTGGTTATTTTGTTTTCACCAAATGTGTGTGGTGAATTTAAAAGTTGATTTGACAGTTATTTGTTTTTCCTGTGAACATAACCTCACGCAAGTATTTGTTTAGAAATTATTCTTGGATTTTTAATATTTCTCAAGCGGTATTAGAAAAAATGAGGAAGTAATGAAAATTTAGCTTTGATTTTGATTTTCTTCCTCTACTTACATGCAAAGAAGAACAATGTAGTGACGTATTTATGTAAGTGGATTTCTTCTATTTGTTTTGTATATTATTGATGTTTTATGCATTATTTATTAGCTCCAATTATATTTGTGTTCTTGAAAGGTAATGCTTTTACTAAGGGGTTTAGTGATGTATCTCATAGGTAACTTGTAGGAAAGTTCTGAACAAATTTGGCAGCGCAGCTCAAGCCCGGTTTTTATTGTAGTAGCCATACCGACTTAGTAATCACTTTATTTACTCATCTTATTTTGTAAATGAAAAGGCTGTATATTACTAAAATTTGAGTTCTTTGGTACATTTGTGCGTGGGCTGCTGCCTCTCATGTCATATCTCTTTGAGAAATGCACTTTGAATCTGTGACGCCCCAAAATGAATATCATATCAAACTCCTATGAGTCAGATGAAGACTCCCATCCACAAAGTCCTGCAATAGGACAAATGAATGATGATAGTCTTTCAGAGACAGCGGATGAAATAGAAAACGGACTGGTGCCAGAGAAAGTTGTGAACAGACTTACTTCATTGGTGCGTATGAATGGCTCTAAACGTTTTTACCATAACTCAGATAATTCCTGCAGGTTCGGGAACAGTACCATGCTTACTTAGAGAAGCTTTTAAAGGAGAACTATGAGGCTTGGTGTGCTCACCAGGCAGCAGAAAACAACGGGTCTCCTTCGGAGGATTGGATAAAAAAATGTGCATCGATGTACGAAGAGAAGGCATTGAAGTCCTGCATGATTGTCCAGTTCTACAGAAAGTCAATGCTGAAGATAGTAAGTATAAAAGAGCAGTTGGTTTATTGTATATCTATTATTTCCCGAAGATTGCGAACATTCGTCGCGAGACCCTTCACGGCAAATTGGCACAAAAATTGAGGGAAACAAATGAGGAGAAAAAACCTCCGATTAAAGTGGAAACACTAGACGCATTTACACAAACTGAAGAAGACATTGCAAGAGATAAAGAAAATGGTAGCTTTCGAAACCAAGAATACGAAAAACTGCGAATTAGCCAATCCGAGTCGTTGTCCTTAGAAGAAAAGATCGAGTGCTTTCAGCGAAGACTTGAAGAACAAGAAAGAATCCTGAGGGAACAGGAAAAGCATCGATCTAGGCTAGAAAAACTTGCACATAAACATAAAAGGAAAAGTTCGACATCACATGAACGAGAACGAAAGTATATGAAGCCTTGTACACACGTGGAGGAGAGTCCAGTGGCCCTGTCACCACATGTAGTATCTCCACCACCAATTGACAAACCCGTTCCAGAAAAGACTGAAACAATGAAACCGCTCGAAGAAGATGAAGTTGCTAAAGAATTAGAAATGCTATTCGGAGGAGCGAAAGATGAAGTAGATGAAATATTCGGGGAGGGAAATTGCGATCCACAAATTGACCAAATTTTGAAAGAAATTGAACAAGCAAAGCTTCCTGGGAATAAGGAGGATGGTGGTACCATCAGCCTTCCACAACTAGAGGAGCAACTCTCTGAGAATCCGCATAAAAGTGTCCCTGTTAAAGAGGAAAATATTCTCTTCGAAAGTATTTGGCCTTGCGAGTTGCATATGCGGCGACAGAGGCTACGAGAAGTTCTTATGGGTGTTGCCGACCGGGGTATACGATGTCATGCACGGATCAAATCACGTTTCTTGGAACTATTTGGAGAAGACAGTGATGATGAGTTTGCAGTGTATAGCCCGTCTTTGGAATTGAACGAAGTTTTGCTTGCTAGCTGTAAAAAACGCATAGCCCCCTGGATTGTGAAGCACCTTATGGTGCCAATGAAAGAAGGTTTAATAGGAAACCGCTTCCTCTTCAAGAAGTTGGCTAAGAGGCTTGCTACAAGTATTATAATGGCAAATCAATATCCAGGTAACTCAAGTATTTCTCGCTGTTCACTTCCTGATTTCTTCGTTTTTTAGATGAGAATTACATCAAGAGCACAGTAGAGAACTTTTTCTGCTTTAGACAAACAATTATGAGCATAGAAGATGTGGAATCAATATGAAACTGAAGTCATATGGAATTTAACGCATGAACTTGAAAGGAATTCAACCAAAGAGCATTTTTTTCCCATACGAAGTTATTACAGGCTCGAATAAATATTTTATTCAGTCAGCATGTTTTCTTATTGTACGCACCTGATCACTAAACGTTGTTGCTGTGCTGCGAATGCGCTTTTTAATACTGTGGTCGTGAACATCATTCAGCCGAGGGAAAGGGCTTTTGGCTGCCTCCTATTAAACTTTAGCACAGCTGTGGTGAGTTCTACTTTTTCCAAAACTAACGGCGCCTCCGGCTGAGTGACGGTAGACCCGGATGTGATGGAAATCTGGCGCCACGTGATGTTTCCCTCTTCTGCTTCTCATGTGCCGCGAGACCATTTCTATTATATCGGAAAATATGTTTTCATCAGTGAGCATCCATATTAAAAAAACCCCCCGTACGAATGGTGTCCTGCACCATTCATAGAAAAGAAGAAGAACTTAGTTGGTTTAGAAAAGAAGAAAAGCTGGTGTTTGTGCAGAAGTTCTAAAAGAGAGGAATTAGTTTCGAAATGTTTGGAAAGACTCCTGTAACTGCTTTACAAGAATACTGTGCTAAAAAGTCGGTTAGTAGGCCATTGTATGAATTTGCGGAGTCGTCTAATGGTGGAAAGTCATTTGTCTGCATAGTGCAAGCGTTGGGTGAAATGGCTGAGGGGGTGGGTCGTTCCAAGAAGGAAGCTAAACATGACGCGTCAGCGAACATTATAAAAAAATTGAGGGTTTCTCACCCGGATATTGAGGATATCCCACAAGCACCACACGAAGTAATTCCAACATCTGATGCAATAGCGGATTTGAGGGATCTCTGTTTACAACATGATCATCCTCTGCCATCGTTTCAAATTGTGCAACAGGCCGGCCCACCAGAGGCCCCAGAATTTACTGCGGAGTGCAGAGTGGCAACGATAACACGATATGCAACAGCGTCGACTAAGAAAGCCGCCAAACAACTGGCTGCTCAAGAAATTATCAGAATCATTCGAACCGTAACAGCGGCATTTTGTTCGTGCGTGCCAAAATGTATTAATGAAATTGCCTTCCTTTAGATCACTGCTGATGCAACGCGGATGGAGGTAGCAACATTGGATGAGGAAATGCAAGCAGAGGAAGAAGAGAACCGCAAAACAATTAAAACGTACAGGGAATATGTTGATTCCGATCTAAAGAATGAACCAGGGACACGTATCTGCGACCGACACAACTACTTTAAGAAGATGGATGCTGACGTAAAAAGCCGTGCAAGGAGCGTATTGAATGATCCGTATATAATTTCAGAGCGAGAAAAGGTCCATTTGCTGTTGAATGAATTGAAAATCAAGTATAAAGTGGAAACAGTGCCTGCAACCATTTGGGGTAGTATGGTGCTGATGGAGCTGCAGTGTGATCTGGATGTGCTTTTAGCAGGAACAGAAGAGGGCATATATTCACATGTATTGGAATATTTTGCGGATATGATATAGGTTGTCTTCAAGAACACCTAATTAACCACAACATTAAAAGTTATTTTTCTTATTGGATAGTATGAGATTTTGTACAATTTCGAATTGGACTTATTGTATTATTTTGAAATATATGGAGACATGCTATTTTCGGGCTTCTATTAATATATTAAAGGTCTTGGTTACGGCCAAACTATGCCCAATAAAATTGTTTAGAATTTTTCGGAATTGGGCTACATAACTAGTTCCGGGTAAACACCGAATAGCCATAAAATTTGTGAGGTTAGGCGTGGAGGTTAGGTATCTGTCAATAAAATCTGGTCGTAGTCTGTGCTTGCGGAGAAATTGAAATAAATGTCGAAATACGCAGATTTGGTCAAACTAGGCACACAATATGCTCGCCGGATGAATTTTCTATCAAACAGGATTTTCGGAGAAGTGGCCAGAGCAACGAACGAGAAATCAATGAAAGTGGTGAAACTTTTCAGTGAAGAGCCAGTGCACCAACGAGATCGCATCGTCAAATACTATCCTAGGCATGTGGAAACGCACATTCTAATGAAGAAATTACGAGAATATGGTTTGTTCCGTGATGAACACGAAGACTTTAAAGAAGAAATGAAAAGGCTTCGGAAGCTTCGGGGAAAATCGGCTCCGAAGAAAGGCGAAGGCAAAAGGGCGAAAAAGTAGCATGTTAACTAGTTAAAAAAAATAAATAATTTTACGGAATATCGTCTTTCGCTTTCTATGCAAAGCTATAGTTACCTAGAGGTATTTACTGTATCGGATTTATCTGTGTGGCCAATCAAAAACCAGATACAGAAAGTACGACACTCAAGGGATCAATTTTTATGGATTTGTAGTAATTAAGGAAATCGGATTTTTAGAATCAAATAAACGCTTCTTAATGTGGTACGGCATCTAAAGGAAAGGACAATTTCATTAGTACATTTATTTCTGAGTTACTTTCGACAGGGTGTCAGCATATTGAAATTCTGGACTATTCTCATATTCACACATGTCCAAGGCAACTTCGCAGCTCTCTTTCACTACTCTCTTACTATCTTTCAGATATTCGTTCAAAATCTCCATACAATCATCCGTTGCAATTGCTCCAAGTGCTTCAGCGCATTCGTGTCTGACCATTTCATTTTCTGACTCATCTCTGAGATTCTCCGCCAGATATGGAATACTAGAAGGATCCTGTAGTTGACCTAAAACGAAGGCAACCTCATGTCTGAAAAGAGCACTCTTACATTTCAGTCCTTCTGTTAAAGCTAACACACTCTCCCCTGTCCTCAGATTTCTCAAACTGAACATGGCTCTGTAGCGATTAAATAGCGTTTCATTTTCATTCAGATAAATATTCTTAAGCTCTTCAATGTTCTTTATTCCGCACGGAGGAGATGGGTCTACAGAAGCGTAAGGGTTTTCCTCATTTGTGAAAGCTTTTTCGCTATCACTGAGCCACTTGACCCGATCAAGAGCTATCTGACAGGTCTCTGCTACTTCAACAACTGGATCGTCTTTATACTTTTCTAAAATTTCTCTAACATCAGCACTGCCGATAGCACCAAGCGCCTCCGCTACACATATAAAATTTTAGCAATATTATTAGCAAGGAATACAAATATGCATACCAGCTTCATGTCGCACCATTGGTTCTTGGCTAACGTCTTCCAGAACCTTCATTAAAATCGGAATTGCTCTGGGATCCTGCATTTGACCCAGGCAATACGCCAATTCGTGCTTAAGGAGAGCTGAATCATCCGCAAAGCATTGTGATATTAGCCGTATGGAGTCTTCTCCTCCCAAATTCTTCAGCGTAAACAATGCTCTAAATCTTTCTTTTAGCGGACGGGTCTTGTCGTTGAGAACTCGACCAATGGCTTCGACTTCACCTGTGCTTATAACCATTTTCAAAAAGTATATTCCTTAAACAATTAACAGGAAAATAACGAAACGAGGGATAAACGACTAAATGACACGATCTTCTTCTTTATCTGCAATTTTCACGGTATTCAACCTCTTCAATTTGTGCTGACATGGTGCGGGCATGGAAATTACAATTCTTCTAGCTAACTAGAACAAGAATTTGCTGCAGGATTCAATTGAAAAGTCCAATTCATAAATTGCTATTTTAGAATTGTTATTTTTTAAGAACTAAGTTGTGTCATAAAAAACAAAGAATTCGGGGACTCCCACAATAAGCAGGCAAATTCATATCCTTTTCCACATTTCGAGTAAATGCATTATCGAACAGACCACAAAAGCCAATGTCAATCTTTGTTTTGACATCTCATAGCCGATTTTCGTGTGGTGCACAAATTTGCTTTATTCGTTGAAGTAATGAGTTAGCTGGAGAATTTCAACCCCAAAACAATGTTCGAACTAAAGCCAAGAATTGATATCTATTCGGGTTCTATGGTTAAAATTGCTAAGAAAACTGTGGCTGGTAGATATCCTCCATGTTATGTACCAAGTAGGTTGGAAGAAAGGCGAGCAAAAGCTAGAATTTTAAGGTAGGTAAAGAAGTACTTAACAAATATTAGGGCTATAAATAAGAGCATTTTATTAATATTTCGTCGATGTGCTGCAGTTCGATATTTCTTTGTAAGAAATGGTTAATTCAACTAGAGACTGATTAGTTGCCAAGTATCCATTTATTTTTCTCAAATTGAGTTATCCCTTTTATCCTTGGTAACGAGAGCATTAGCGAAAACTTTAAGAAAATAAGTTAACTCGACTATCACTTGAATTCTAATTGGCGATCAAAGTATTTGGAAAAAAACTCTCCGTCTCTACAGACCGGGAGTGGCTATAAATGCCATCCAACCATATTTTTCACAATGCTCTGCATATACTCAGTAGCGTTCACTCTTAACCTTGAGCTGCTTAGCCAAAACAAATTTTTATTGCTCTGTTGTAAAAAACTACAAACTTAATTGGATTCCCAATGCAGAGACCGAAGGTTCTCAGCAAAAATAAAACCTTTGGCAACGACAAGTGACTCTGGTCGCTAACTTTTCTGCCCATGCTACGATTCACACTGATGGAGATGCTATTCGTCGATGTTTAAGTTCAAATGTTTTATTATCTCGCCCGGAGAGATAAAGACAACCCGTCCGACTAAGCATCTTACATCTTTATACGGCGTCCTGCTTTTATTA
>QYTT01039644.1:0-15379 GCA_006980735.1 Dasypogon diadema
CTTTCTGACTTTTTACCCTGTTATCCACCATGGCCTATGACCTTATCACTTTTCGACAACTAAAAATCGACTCATTGATTGACATTTTCCTCGGTTCCGTCAACGTCACAGAGAAAGCATTTTGCGCATGTAATTGCTGACGGAGCGCGTTTCTATTGGGTCTTCATTACCCATTTATCAAACAAGTTGATTGTTTCGGTGCGTTCCAGGAAGAGCATGTACAACTTTATATGGCCGTGTGGGGGTATATATCCGATTTTATGCTGTTGTCAGTGAATTTATGCTTGTTTATTTGAAATCAATTAGGATTTTGTAAGCCACAACGAATATTTAATTTACTATGTTGTATCGGATTTGTTGAAAACTAATACTTAACAACGCGTAGAATAAAATCTAAATATTTTGTATAGGTATTTTCCGTACGTTCGTAACGTTCTTTTACTTCTCTATTGTATTCTGTCCAACAAACCTATTTTCAACCAATACTTTACATATCCTGCATGAGTCTGACTTAAGTCTGGTTCAGGTAAAAATAATGATTTTTTCACTTAAAAGAAAAATTCTTGCAGCAAAGGAATAATTGTATTTCGTAACAAATGGATTTACGTGATTATACTAAAATAAGCAAAACTATGCATCCACGTAAATCTGATCAAAATCTTTTTTTATGACAGAGGAGGACAAGTGATACTAAAACAAACAAAGCGCAGAAAGATAAGGACGACCTTAAAATTCCCAATAGCAGGTGATCCTATAAAATCATTTTTTGCTGTAAGAATTACAAGTGCTAATGTCAACCCTTGATTGATGGCCAACCAAAAAATCTTAGCTGTCTATTACAAGCCAAAGATGCAAGATTACAACTAAAGAGGTCACAGGATTTCTGATGTAAATATGCACCTGGCTTTTTGATATAAATCGCTCCTTTATGTTATCTTATATGACTGATTGGGCTCCTGTTGTTTTTTAATTTTCCAAGAGATGTTCAGAACTGTAGAATTTTCGCCCGGAATATTTTGTACTGCCAAATTTGGGTAGAATTGCATAGTGACTGTAATAAAACAAGGTCAGGAAGTCTAAGATGTTGAACAAATATACAATTGTCCCTCGTAATTACTTTCTGGGCATGTTATACATAATGAGTGGGATTTCCCAAAAAATGTTCCAGTCCAGCTTTTAGAAGTTAAGCAAACAAATCAAACCGAGTTAAAAACTGTCAGTTTTATAATATACCCAAGCTAAACCCAAGCAGCTAGTTGGCGTCGAAAATATGTTACCTGTTTTTATAGCAATCATCGAAGGCATCTATAGCTAATTACCGCAGAGACAGAGAACAGTCGACACGACTTTTGAAAGCTAATAAAATTTTGGAAATGATGGTTATATTGGATTGATCCTCTGATTTAGCTTGTATCCCAATTCTAGGAGCAGGACATGATTGGGCCGGAGGTGTTTCCGTGTCTGAAATATTTGATAATGACAGACTTTCAGTGAGAATTTTCGACCTTCTCGTTAGCCTGCTGCATGTGTGTTCTTTTAGCGTTTACCTGTTCGAAGGTATCCTTACCTGATCACCTGTTAATTATCGTTTTTGTTTCTTTTCTTTTTGCTGAGCAGACTTTAGACTTTCCTGCAACATTTGTTTTCTAAATTGGCCATTGAAAAATTGCTGGATTAATGGTTTTTAGAGAGATTTGTTGATTTAACTTTGGATGTCTGAAATATGTTATTCATTTGGAAATCTTAACTTTGCGCATCTGTATCTTTTACACATATCACGGTTAATGGAAAGAGAAATGACTTTTAATAGTTACAGTTTTTTTTCACTATAAGGCGTCTGACTTATAATTAAATATGATCTTGGAGAAAGTGGATGAAAGTAGGAAAATGCGTGTTTTTTCAGAAATTTTAATGTTAACCTTAATTTCACAGAATCATGTTTGTATTAAGATCTGAAGACACTTAATAAATTTACGTTTGTCTAGAAGAGGGATTTGAGATTTAAACGTCCCCAGACTCTTTCAACCAACCGAATTTAAGAAAGAACAATAGAGTTTATACAGCTCGTCGTTCATTCCATGCCTCCCATCAGGATCCTGATCACCACCGAAAATAGGACGCAGGACCTTCCGTAAAAGACTCTCATATTTTTTTCTGTCAAGACCAAGATTAAAATTTATTGTAAATAATAGGTAAGATTTCAGTAAGGATCTAAGGTATAGGCTCTATTTCTACAAAATTAGGTATGTGTTATTTTTGAAGTTGAGGTGTGTCCCAAGATACTTGAAGTTATGCGCACACTCTAAGTTCCAAGTTCTGCTTGGCCAGATTTTCTGATCAGATGATATCAAAGCGTAATATCTTAATACCTCGATGATATGATGATATAAAATGGCAATTAATTAATAAGTTACTTGACTATTGATGCAGTTTTAATGAAAATTGGTTGAGAATAATTGTGCCGAAAATGTTTTTTATGTTAACATTCAATTTTAAAAAGAAGAGATATGAAATCGGTACACCAATCGATACACAGTTTGAATTGGTAAACACAAAAGCACTTGGTGAATGTAAATATTTATAAATACTGATGTTATGAAACTTGGAATATGTAATTGGATATAGTTTTTAAGATGACTCTATGTATTATTTGATTTAGACTTTTCCTTTGGTAATTTATCCTGATAGCTCACTTTTTTTTTTAATAAACCCATATACGTTTCGGAAAAAACATATTACAAGCACTAATTTCGTGCCGAATTCTTATCCTGCTGGTATCAAGGAGTGTTTGATCTATACCTTAAAGTTTTATTTTGTTCCTTTTAGTGAATAGTAGAGTATGTATTGTATTTGAAAGTAGTTATTAACTTTCTTCTGGTGATGTTGTATATAATAAAATTGGAGTAGATCCTTCTTATTTTTTAAGGACACTTTATGGGGCTATACCCAGCTGTTCGGCATGAGCCGAAGAGGAGGTATAAATAGCAGCTCCTGCTTGGGAGACGAGACGATCACAAGAATTATTTTGTCGGAGTCACACCAAAATATTTGGGTTAAGTCCACAGCGGTTTGGGTGACTTCAGGTTCTTGTAATAGGTTTACTGGCAAAAGAACTCCAGGTGGTAGTATCCAGAGCTTCTCTTTTCTACGACACAAGGGAGATTAGAAAAAACAATTATTAGCGTATATATAAGGATCAAGGGGCCCTGGGTGCCAGCGCATTAAGGACTTAGAAAGAGGATTCCACTTAGCTCAAATGAGTGACAGTCTCTTCGCAGAAATAGCACAGTTACATCGATATCAAGTGCGAAAGGAATTGCATGGCTGATGGTAACTATCTCTGGGTGCTAACGATCCATTACGCCAGGGAACCTTGATCAGTGCATTCTTTCCGGTCATGTGAAATCAAGTTTGAATTCACATCGGATAAGGGCTCCAAGTAGTACGAAAAGCTTCGTTTACGGTGACTTAAAGGATCTTAAAATGTTACAAGTATCTGATTGACAGAGAAAAGTACGAGGATTTAACCTTTGAGAGGAGTGAAGTAGTTCAAAGAACCATAACCACATTAGTTAAACGGTTTGCACTTAAAAGGCTCGTAGTCGTTAGGTTTCGAAGGATGCGCTGGATTTCGGTTCGAATTTGGTTTCATAAGGAAATATCAAACTACGTCGTCTACAGAATTGTATTCGTCAGAAGAGTAGATTCATTGAAATACCTTCAAATGGAGAAGCAGAGATTCTATCAGGAAGAGGAAAGAATTATCTATCTAGGCATTGCAGATTAGCTGTAAGTTGCAAAAAAAGGCAATAAAAGTTATGTATCCAATAGTAAAACTTCAAAAGTGTTTTCCTCCAAATTTTGTGTTTTGTTGCGCACAGCAACTTAGCGCCGCAAACGCATCTGTTATGAAGATAAAGGGACAAGACGAATATAAAATTCGTATTGAAACATTAAAAATTTGGACAAACGCATCCCACGGTTTTACTAAATTTTAGATGGAACTTAAGAGTCATCAATTTTAAAATTACTGGATCAGATAAAAATCATTTTCTACATTTTAGCAAAGCCAGTGTGCATTTCGTGTTGTTTGACGTGAGGACCGAAGGAATCCTCAAAGACCTAATTAGCTCCATTATTGTAAGTTTAATTTTCAGATTGATCAGGATTTCTCATTCGCTCCATTTCTGCTAAAGCCTGTTTGTTACACGTCTTTGTTCCCAATAATTTGAAGCAATCTAGTTCTTTAATGTGAAGACTTTGAAGCGATTTTATTCTACTAAGTGCTACATAGGCTTGACCGCACCATTAGCTGATATATTGTACCTCATTTTTAGTCTTACAAGGTCCAAGATAAAAATACGTATTTTTGAAATTGTCAAAAAAGTGCATCGTCATCTCGTCATCGAAGTTACGCTTACTACGCAAAATTTCAGACACCGTAACTCACGTCCCTGTTTTAAGTCGAAGTGGGCTATAAATGAAAAGATCCATCTGCCATGTTGGCACCACCATTTCGAATTTTTAAAGTGTTAAAATGCATTGTCACCGGAACCAGATATCTATACCAATTTTCAAGTTGATCCGATATGCGGAATGACGTCATTTTTGCATCACAAGATTATGACGACACATCCTTACAGACACGGTAAATTAAATAAAAGCTTTTAAAAATGTATTCCATTTTGCCTCAAACACATTTATGATACTGAAAATTGGGTTCAAGGCCTTCTAGAGTTAATATATTTTATTAATCTTTTCCATTTTTTTTGTTTCAATTGAATCTACAATGCGCCATCCTCCTGCGCGCATGACACGCCCATGCCGTTCAAGCCTCCCTTTGTCGTCGTATCTTTTTAAATTTTTATACCCTATATGATAGATAGAGTATATTAGTTTTCATCCAACGTTTGTAACGCATAGAACCAATAATTCTAGAGCAGAATAAATTATATACATATGCTCAGAATATGAAAACAAATCGACTTAAGCATGTCCGCCTGTCCGTTCGTTCGTCCGTCTGTATACACCGTAACTCGAAAACGAATTAAGCTAGAAGGCTGAAATTTAGTATATATTATATTTTCAGAAAATTTGTAGGTCTAAGCTCGAAAATGGGGCGAATCCCCCCACTCCTTCAATAGGCTGCCATATTGAATTTTTGGATTATTGAATATAATTCAAATAGGGAATAACGTATAGCTCACAAATATAGTAAGGAGCAGTTTTATGAGATGCTTAACCAATAAAATGAAAATCGCTTATATTCCCCCACTCCTTGGTCGGGCCGCCATATTGGATTTTTTGATTATTGGACATTATTCGAAGGGGAAGCAACCTATCACTTTAAAAGCTTATACAGATGAGTTTTATGAGATTCCAAGTCAGTAAAACGAAAATAAGCCACGTCTCTCCACTCCTCGGTCGGACCGCCATATTGAACTTTCAGGTTATTGGACATAATTCGAAATGGAAGCAACCTATCACTCTAAAATTTTGTACAGAAGAGTTTTATGAAATGAATTATATAGGGTATCAAGTAATCAGCTTAAAGCTGATTATATATTTTATGTTTTATAATTATTGTTTAGTTGTTTAACTTTAAATGTGGAGAAATAAGTAATCAAAACTGCATTTCGACAAACCTTTTCTATCTGTCTTAAAAGCGTCCCAAACTTGACCCAAAATTCTGCACGGCCGACCAAAACCTACCCTTAATATGAAAGATGTTAGCCTAAAGGCCAATTTACATTATTGCAACATTGTAAGGAAACAGTGCGAGCGGGATAGATACAGCTAACATGATAAAATACGAAAAAAGACAAAACATATGCCAACAAAATTGTACAAGCTAAAACGTCAATTTCCCCGCTGAAATATAATTTTTCTTTCCCCTTCATTCTTTGTCCTTTTTTTATACATATCATCAATCAATAAAACCATCTCGTTCAGGTTTTCAGTAAAAAAACATGTTGCTGCTATGTAAATTGGCCTTAACTGACATCATTTCTAATAGACATCCTAATCCTATTTGAAATGACAATCGCTACACTGGGAAGGTTTAGTTAAATTCGTTTAGTTAAATTCCAGAGTTAACTTCTTTTGGTATATCCTACAGTTATGCCTGAGACAGACTATGAATCCTCAGCATGCTTATGACGTGCAAATTGCATAGTCCATATGCCTACTATTTTCGTTTTTGTATCAAGCCACCTCGTTTTGACGTCATAAACGCGTTTAATTGTCGTAGTTTGTCTCAAGTATTACCCTATCAGTTACAGGGAAGTCTCTGTACTGCTATAACTGCTGCCCATATTTTTGCATTCCTGGCTCAACTATCCTTCATTCATCCAGGACTCTAGAGGTCCCACACGGTATATATCGACGCAACTATGTTCTTCAATTTAACCTTTTCGCTGCCTACTCGAGCTTAGAGAATGAAATGGAGCTCGTTGGTCGGTTTTAATTATTTAGGTCGCCATTCAGCACAGATTAATTGACGTTCGTCATAGTTTCGAAATCGTCCAATTAGATTAATTACCTGTCTAGTTTTTTCTGGATAAGTCGTCAAATAGCCTAAATATTGCAATATCGGAACAAAGGAATCAAGGGAGAAATTATCAAGAGTCACTCGGGACCTACTCATGGGCCTACTACTAAAATCTGAAAGCCATCATTAAATTATATTTCCTGAGAACGCTGAAATTATAGACTTATCCTTTAAGCTTTACATTACGCTCAAAGCTCTATTACTAAAGATTCTGATATTGAAAATGTTTTTTTTGGTGAAAAATACGAAACAAAATTATAGCATAAATGAATTCTAGAAAATTTTTTATCCGCATTGATGTTGCGTTACTCACGGTATAATTTTCTTGTTTCGTTTGGCGCCTCTAAATTAAATTGAATCAATCAATCACCCGAGCTGAGAATTTCATCAGGAATATGCAGAAAAAATGGGAAAAACGATCGTAAACAACTTGTCCATGGCATACTGTAAGGACAGGGATATAAAACAAACATCGAGAGGCTCCCACACACGGGATCAGTGTGAAGTCACTCAACCCTCATTTTCGAGTACCACGAGTAAGGAAGACAAGTTCGGGAATGTTATTAATATTCGATCATCAGGAGAATGAGACAATGTTAACACACAGGTTAACTTGGTCCATTCCACGCTTTGCCATGAAGACGTTTCACAGTTGTCTGTTCTGTAGGTACCTCCAAGTCGATTCACGCAAGTCCATTCCATGGCAGTCAGATATACGAGTGCAGACGGAAGGAAAAAATTTGGCCGTGGTGGGCACTGCGGGTACCATCTTAGCACAGAGTCTGGCGATCAAGCACGGGAGAACCCACAAATCGATCGGTGGTCGATGATTCTATTGTCTTTGGGGTCAGCAGGTGGTCCTGGCGCCAATTTCTGTTTCTAGAATTATAAGGACGCGCACACGGTCATTAAATATGCAGTCTAATGGGCCAGATCTGGCGGTGGTGACGATCTAACAAGAGTAGCCCTATTATAGAGCTGGAGGAAGGTGAAAAGGGCAAGGAAATGCTTTCTATTCCTGACAATCACTATCTACAGATCTCTGACCTTGATACACTTGCTTGATTCATTAAGAGGCTTGTACGACATAAGATCAACCTCTGATGGAGATAACACCGACAGATCAGACCTGAGAGAAGATGAGCCACACAAAGACGACACGATATTGCAACAAATGACGATGGCTCGTTGACTACGTTTCGGACAAGATGTTTGTTCTGCGCCTCCTTTGTGGAAGCAGGTCTGGTGGTGTTGACTTACCCATTTGGCCGCTTCCGTCGTCGGCGCTGTAATTTATGTGATCTTCATGCTATGAAAACGGTGACGCCGATGATCTTCTCCGTTTTAACTTAAATAGTAGCAACTAAAGATTATATTTATTTCACTGTGCAGACACAAATTCGACAAGTGCTGAGAGTTTTATGGAAGTCTACTTTATTTATTCGATACTGTTGGATAAAGGCTTTTGGCTTGATAGCAAATGGAACGGTGAGCTTATATGCATAAATTTGGTATTTGAAAACTTTTAATTGGGAAAAATGTTGAAGGGAGATTTTTCAACTCAACATTTTAATTAAACGATTAGGAAAGAAAACTTCACTTTTCTATAAGAACAAATCGATTTATAGAACATGTAGTTTGCTTTGGGAGCTATGTGGTTAAGACGATAAATCCTAAACAGAGTTGATAGATTAGATGGAAAGGTATGTTGAATTTTGGCGGATATTAATGATTGTGGTATTCTGTTCTGGCATCAGATATCTTTATGTAACCTGAAATTTTGTTATTTTAGGGTTAATGTTTCCTTTAGATAGTTTCAATTTTGACCATTCCTACAGATTAAACAATTAATATGCTCTTGAATGTGTCGTCTTAGAGTTTCACTGAGTTTTCTCTTTTACACACACTACCTAAATCGTTGAACTCATATTTAATCGTTAATATTCTATACTAGATCATTTCATTGGTACCGAGTTACTTTAAAAATTCTCAACATTATTTATCAAGCATCTTCTGGGAGAAGTTAGAGATCGAATAGTAAAGTAAACCCTTCTCCGAATACATCATCTCAGCGAAATCAAATCCTTTGATGGAGTTAAATTATTAAAAGCATATTGTATTCTTAGCCCGGCATATACAATAAATATACATGATGGGATGCGAAGGCCGTTTTTATAGTTAAAGATTCGGGATGTTTGTCAGCTTGATGTAAGTCATAGCGTCCAATAAATTTCGACGTAAGGAATCAAGTCCAGGACAAGCGTATGTAAAGAGTAAATCCACTGGTTTTGGAACTGCAAAAGGCATTGTACTGTAAAGATATTACATTCAGGTCTCTTAGATATTGAAGAAGCTTTAAACAGTACCTCCTTCGAAGCCATAGATAGAAGAGGCTTGGAAGCCTAGAAAACTATTTGAATCAAATTGGAAAGCGTTGAGAATACCTGCCTGAAGGTGCTCCAGATAGGTGTCCTATCACTTTTATTGTGGTCAGTGGTTGTCGAAGAACTGGGTAGCTTAGTAGTAACTATCTTAGCGTTCTTGTTACACTTCCTTTCTAAACCACGTAAAAAAGAAAGTCACGCTACGCGCAGCAGGAAATTAGGTAAAGTATTGCTTCTATAAATAATTACCGAATTGATGAATATTTCACAGTTTTAAATGAATAAACACTGAAAGATATTATTTGTATAATTTGTTGTATAAGCCATTACTCCCTGCATTACATTATATCAAAAGTAATGCAGAAGTGTAATTAGTTAGATCAAATTATGTATTTCTCTTTCGAGGTGTATATCCGATTCTGGGTAATGATTTTAGTAGGTTATTACATCCTATGACATCCAATGATGAATGTGATTGAATCTGTAATCCAGTTAGTAACCACCTCGACCTTGTCGTAATTGATTCCATAATTAGTTCAGTAATGATTACATTTCCTGCTGAGTATGCTTAGATTACACAGACTGAGCTTGTAGAATGCCGTATGTACCCAGTAGAAATTGTAATCATTACCAAGGCGATTCCATAATTACTATCGGTAAGGGCAATCGCTTACTTAGTGGATTACATTATCGATTACTTTAACAGAGTGATGTGATGTGAGGGTAGGAGGTACCTAAAAGCTTCCTCACAGGGAAGACCTTGATTTATAGGTGAAAGGTAAGTCGCTTTTGAATTGTACATATCTTCTTCTGGGGTGTGTTTCAAGTAATTAATGTTATTAGTAATTACATATTTGTACGATTGTTCCTAGCTACGTGCACCTTTAAGGTGACAGGTAACTCATATTAAACGCTCCCATGCCTTTTTGACTACCTGATGCAGTTCGTCAAGGAAGTTGTGCCACAGGTGTCTAAATCTTTACGCCGAGAGTGTGCCGGTCAGGGGCACAGGAAGTATGTTACAGTCTCTGTCTCCTCCCCGCAACCCCTACAATCAACATCTCTAGAGTGGCCGATCCCGTGTTGGTGTGCCTTTAGGAAACTATGTACCAAATTCAACTTTACTTTTACCATTGCATTCCTTTAATAAATTAATAAATGAATAATGCACCAAAGAGTAATGCATGACTTTCCAATGACATCACTGTGTTAAAATTGATTGGTGTTGCGAATGTATAGTTGTGTACATATGTCCATTATTTCATTAATGAAGTAGCTCATAAATGCGTTTCCTACTAGTATGCTGAGTTTAACTTTCATTTCTATTGCATTTTATTTCTTTATGCTAATAGCTTTTGCTCAGATTTCACAAATAAACACAAATGAACAGTAAAACGCAAATTTCTCTGGTACACAACCTTCTGCATTACCCTGTCATTAACACTCTCTGTTAGCATACCCCTTGCATTACTGTGTCATTGATGTAAACAAGGCGTTATTCTTCGATCACATTACTCATTACCGTGTTCATCAAGGGTTGGATTTTCTACTGGGATATTGTCATCAGAAATAGATCTGCATCAGACAAATCTGCGATATTTAAAACAGAATTGAATAATGTGGATGATGTGTTTAAATGTAATAGAGATATAAGTGAATTTTGGATCAGTAGGGAAATATTCATTACGAACGAATAAAGCCACATCATCACGAAAGAGGTGTATCAAATGACATCACCCTTGTAAGAAGGATTTGTAAACCTCGCATGCACAGGGATTTTTCGCTTACTACGTTTAAAATTTTGTTTGGATTGCATTTTACTTGGGTGTTTACTTTATAAGAAGGGAAAGAGTTTGAGCAATATTTAATTTATATGGAAAAATTGGTACTTGGTTCTATCAGTTATGATCTTAAAAGTCTAACTAGAGTGTTTTTGGTGTAAATAGATTGCTGCTTTAGAATGGTTCTATGGCCATATAAAACCTCACGTAAATTTCTTAATGAACCAGGGAGCTAGGATTTAGGGATTCAGTAAAACTGCAGTGAAAAAGTTTTTGTATTCTTGGGAAAGGTCTACGTACAGCACAAACTTATTCCTGAACAAATCTTTAATTGCTAAGTCATAGAAATTAGTAATGTGTTAGAAACCTAGAATTTCCTGTTTGAAACTTAGGCGTCATCTGCTGAGAGGGAAACTTAAGTTAGAGTGGAGGTTTATGTTCGTTCATACAGGCATTATATGTTCATTAATCTCGGTCATGCGCTTTTAAATCGCGTGTCATCAAAAGCAACCGTTAGATATTATAACATATGCAAAAGAGCACATTTCTGTGCCACCTTAAGCTATTTGCAAGGTGTTGTCAGGTCAGCAAAAGCTGACTAGCCTCAAAACTCTAGAAACCTCTTCCATTAAACCATTAATAATATTTTACGCAGATTAGGTGAAGAAATTGATATAGTCTCATCATGAAACTATATGTAAAAATCAGAGAGAAACATCCACAATAGGGTTCTTTGTCTTTCATTCTCAGGCATCCAGTAGGCTCAGTAGAGCCTCTGCTTCTGCGGTAACTTCCGTTTGTTCTTGTCTTTAACACGTTGGCTGCTACAATTAGCATAAAAACTTTTGTGAGAGAACTATGTGTTAAAATGCACATGTCCTGAGATAGCTTTCAAGTGTGCATTACCCGTGATGCACATGACAGCCAACGTGTTAAAGTCATCCACATAAAAGAGGTTCTATAAAGTGCTAGTAAAGAACTAAAAGAGCTTCTCAAAGCCCTATTTGTTTCTATCCTACCTAATGTCTTTTCTCAAGAATAATTACTATGTGCGCTGTGATACACTTTCCTGTACAGACTAAAAGTGTTCCCTGATCCAAATCTGAACAAAATTGCTGTCCCAATTTATTTAAAATGATTTCATAATATATTATTTGTAGCATAAAGATAGCTGAATTTACCAGATGAAATTTTTCCAATTGATGTTGGGGTTTTTAATCAGGGGAAACATAGGCAGGCATTAGGCGAGTGGAAACCTCTGCCAAAATTCTAAGTACACTGATGTCCCGACAGTGACTGCATTTACCTGATTTTTAAGCTATTGAAGGCATTTTGCATGCCATATCTTGGAGAAGAATGATTTTGACAGAGTTGTTCAGTTTATATGGTTCCTCTGTTCGCAGCCGTATACCTGAAGTCCTGCTGGATAATCCTTTTAGTCGAGTTTTGCATCAAATAGAATCTACGTTTGGTATATGTATTATGGATTTTTTCTAGAGGAGAAAAAGGGGCAACGAGTAGAACTTAGTATGGATCCATATTGAATTTCACAGCTATATATCTTACGTGAACCTGGAAGGTGAGTGTCAAGTTAATATTTACCAATGGAGTGTAAGGCGTATTTCTCAACAATACCCAAATTTCTTAAAGCACCACTTAGACTTCTACCGTGATAAAAAAATTGTTATTTGAAATAAAAAATAGATGTTCTTTTCGGATGAGAAAAAGCTCAATCTCGTTGGCTCAGATGGTTTTAAAATATATTAGAAGGGTGTGGACGCAAGGAGGCTTTGTATGTTTCAAAGAGAATTATCGGTGACGGGTGATTCTATGGTTTAAGGTTTATTTAGCTCAGAAAATATTCTCGAATTTGCCTTCTATAAAGAAGGATATTCCCCGAAGTGGGCTGTTTCTATTTCTTATAAACAAAAACAAATCTGAGTGGATGTTTCAAGAGGATGACCCCTCAATACATGTGAGTGAACTAACAAAGGTGTGTTTTATACAAAGAAGATTAAACTGTTGAAATGGCCAGCATGTTCTCCCAATACTCAGACTTCAGAACTTAAGTTAGCCATAGTTAATACCTGGAATGGTTTTGATGAAACCATTATTAAAAACTTAAAAAAGCAGTATACACCTAACAAACTACTTTCCTCTTTGATTTCCTATTATATACTAATTAACTTGGTTTTGACGAAAAAGATGCCTATGGACAAAAAGTATCAAAAGTTTCGACTGGTGCCATCGTTATGTTGCACAGGGTATACAATTTGAATTAAAAGTTTTTACTAATTAAAGCCTCCGCGCAAGAAAGAAAGTGGAATGTAGTGAAATTTATCGCAATAATTGCAAGAAAGCTCAAGGAACTTTTTGTCCGTGTCAACAGACCCTCATAATCTCTGAACGGGCTTAATTGCCGATTCATCTTTTTCAGGTCTCACGCATGTCACCTTTTATCAAAAATCCAATTCCTCAAATGTTAGAGACATCCGAGTTTATAAAAACATGCTGAGAACCTTCCGTCTGAGGAGTATCTTTTATTCTTGAGTCATATCCAAAAGAACCAGAAGGTGTCAATTCCAATTGACGTTACATGTTTAAGTTAAGCTCTCCCGCTTATTCTCAAGTCCACTTACAAGCGTTTCGCTCTTGCCGAAGATGCATAAAACAAGTTGAAAAGGAGTAGAATAAAAAAGGCAGTTTCCGACTTATGTATGGCACCAGAAAAAAGCGCCAAGAAGGTAAAAATTCATTTTACCCAAGACGACCTACTGCCTGCCTGGTTGCTGGTCCAGCGTTCAGCTCCAGTCGACCAGAGGCTCCGGTGAATGGAAAAGGATGGAAGAGGAAAAAATTCGGTGTGTAGAGCGTGGAGACTGAATATGCCGTAAATATGCCCAATCGCACCATTTGACATGGCGCCATCGTTTTAGATGCGGTTCCTTGTGAAGAGCTGATAACCGATTCCAATTGCATTGAAGCGGTGCATTTCATTTCGTCTTAGGTCAACCCAGTCAGTCCTTAAGGTATTCGTCTGTGTTCTGATGGTGTACAGGGTGACTGCCGTTAACGTTGCTTACGCAAGCGATCTTGGTGATGACGGCAAGAGTTACCACCGTTGGGGCTCAACAAGTTAAACCGCACAGTTAGCAGCGCCATGGAGGAGAGGAAGTGGATAGGTGCAATAGGTGTAACCAGTCATACGAGACACGGGAAACGATTCCAGTTCAGTTTCTTAAGTTGACGGTGACGATATTCACGAGTCTGATTTATTGCTTCAGCCAGACCAGTGCAAGTTAGTTAGTAGTAGGCAAGATGATCGATTGGGGAGAAATGAGTGAATAAAGATAAGCTACTTCAAGAAGATCTCAAATGGCAACCGAACTGAGGCTGATTCAAATGAATAATCGAGATAAGGAATTCCTGATGCCAGGTTAATGAAAATTGTGAGAATATAATCATTATCAAGGTAATTTTTCCCAAGTATCCATTTGATTGCAGAAGAGTAGAGCTTAGACAGGAGCAGAAGTTGTGATAATAGAAACTAATTAAACGTGGGAAATTACAGTGACACAATAAAGATAGACAATGCAAGTTATATGGATCAATTTAGCGAATTTGGTTAAGGATCATCAATGAACGGATTTTTCCATATCCTAGATGTATTTGACAGACCTTTGCGAAATACACGAACAGTAATAGGAGTAAGTAGTATTTCCTTATAGACGCCCGACTTTGCTGCTCTAATACCAAATTTGAATGAGTGTTCCAAAAGATCCCGAGGCCCCGCTTATACTGTGCGAGCGCAGCTTTGATTCAAACTGGAAATTCTAAATGCAGGAAAGAAGGGAATCATAGTACGAATGGCAGTACTTTGTATGGAATAAGACTACAAATACTATCAATAATGTGCATCGAATTAGTAATAAAAGAACGAAAGATAATCAACCTGCCGTCAGTCGTCTCTAGTATCGATACTTGATGTAACAATTCGTCATGATAAGGATAAAGATCTTTATCGGATTTATTCTCAATGTAAATAACGAAATGTATCTTACCCAAATCCTTCCATGGAAATTTTAATTATATCTTAACAAAGCCAAGTCCCAATTTGAGTAAAACATAGGAAGAAAATTCTTTGCAACTCTGAAAGGCAAAATGAAAGTATTGGTGACGATACCATTAAGGCACTTCTTTGAAGCACAAACGTAATGTCGCGTGCTGTATGCGTTTTTATCGCTATTTTATTTGGCATTGCTCCGATTAAATTTCTGGTCCTATTCCATACGCATCAATTCCTACGCATGATATGCGAGCATCAAGCGATCCCAACTTTTCCTTCTTGCGACAAGAAAAACGATGAAATGATTTGATTTCTTACTCTTTTGAAGAACCTGAGGAATGTTTTCGGAGAAAATTTACTGGCTATGGTAAATGCACTTAAGAAGCATATTCGGACATTATCAAGGAGTATGGTAACTCAAACGGGCACTGAACCATTCACATGAACTACATGCCGAAAGTACTTGGGCTTTCTGACTCCTTATGGACACTGGCGGTAGATAATTGTGGAGACGAAGGGATCAACTGTGTCCTCGAGGATCGATCATCTAATACACTGACAGGGTAAAGACCGACCAAAGCTTTAGAGTTAGTGTGGA
>QYTT01039683.1:0-11973 GCA_006980735.1 Dasypogon diadema
ATTTAAATGGTCTAAAACGGTGGATGGTTGACTCACCAGGTGAATAATGACACACTCTTAATTTGTCTATCCTATCTGGTATATATTTTATATGACAAAAGTATATTTACGTTTCATGCAAAAACAATATAAAACCTATACCCTGTACATATAAATATGTTTAATAAATCTGTCGTATCCAAAACATCATGAAGTGATATAAATCCTTACATACCATTTCGATATAGCTCTTATACTATTTGTGGAATAAAATTTTATAAGATTGAAATGTATATAAGCACTTATTGCTTATTAAATCTATCTATATCTTAAATTTTTGAATGGACCTATATAGATATGAAAATTTATAAAATTTACACCAAGATTTCTAACCGTGTATAATACAGAATCTAAACTTGTCTGGGACTGCCTCCAATCCGTCAAACATCTATTCCAGGAAAACAAAGTTAATCTTATGTACTTGCTACCAGGGCAGTGAAGTTGCAGATGATCTATTCAATCGAGGAGCGGAAATAATCTTTACTGCCTTTTTGCGGGCTCTCAAAAAGGTCACGTCAAATAGGCTCTTCAAAACTATGAGAGGATACAGTAGTACATATACTTGGGCGTAACTCAAGCACCACGTTAAGCGAAAAGGTTCATTAAACATTTCGAGTTGTAAAGTAAACAAGTTTTTATCTTTAAGAACTTGGACCTCAGCATCATCGAAAGATTATTCTCTGGTCATTACTATTTAGTGTATCGCTTTAAGAAAATGCATAGGACCGAGAAGGAAACGGATCGTCTCAAGTCAAAAACACTAGTAATATCTGCTCTACAAGTCTACAGTTACGAGGAAAAGATTCTCATACCTTAAACAGGTATGGAATACCAATACCCAGCAAAATCCTAAAACTGAATTTCGTTTCAACTAAAAAGCACTATTAGTTCTCGATAGACCATAGTTAACCAACTCTCTCTATTTATTGTTTTTAATGCATAAGAAGCTGAAGATCCTTACTAAAAAATAATAACTTTAAAATAATAATGAGTTTCCCTTCTAGCCCAGGCACATTCTCAGCGCAAGAAATATTTACCTATCTCCTCATAAAGCGCATTTTGTACAGAAATATAAATTTTTTCTCCAGCAAGAAAAGCAAGTGTAGACATGTTCGCAATCTGCAACCTGGTTTTAGAATTGATGAAATTTAGGATGATCATTTCAACGGTTGCTCCAAAGAGCTGCATCTTACATCTGGCACCGATAGAGTATTGTTGTCTTCCTTTACATATCGTCGCAGGAAAAAAAAAGCGTATTGCTGTTCATACCTGTCTTTACAAGGTGATGCAATGAATTGGTTGATCCAATCCAAGTACTAACAATTATTCTACAATCTTTTGCTACCCACGTTCAAGAGAAGACTTGAGAATGAATTATACTGGCTACACCAGTTAAATTGGCCGACCGGGCTTTCAGTGACAGATATACATGAGACAGTTTTTATAATGAAGGCCATATAGTTCATAATAAAATTGACACAAATCATAGAGAACACTAGAGGCTTTTAAATAAGTGCCTACTCACTCTTTTACTTCTCTTCGGTTAGGAGCTACGAAGTTTCAAAGTCAAAACTTTGACATATTTTTATCTTAAATATTAATACGCAAATTTAACGAAAAAATATCCAATTAATATGCACTTTTCTTGCATAATTTAGAATTCCCATAAGTTTCCTCTTAATCTGATATAGAACATGTATCCGCCTACCCCATTTCGTTTTCGGAGTAAACCCGTCCAGAAGTCGACTCTATTTTGCGTTCTATGCGCAAAAAAAATTTACATTTTCGAGCCAGTAAAAGAAGGCAAAATTATGAAAAATGCATGTTATATGTGTTTTTAAATAATTGTTAAAATAATTATTGAACTTAATTGCTTTCAAAATAGGCGGAGTACATAGCGTCATTTGATACTTTCTTAAGAGATCATTCGTGACTAAAACATCCTTAGCCTTTTCCGCTGCTTCCAGAATTCATGTTCTCAACCAAAGAATTATCCATCCTTGTTACTTTAGTAGTCAATATTTCAGGGCGGCTTCTTTGTGATAATTATTTCATCTTTGCTCTCAAATAGTCTCTCATGGCGTCCACAACAAAAAATCCACAGGCGGTAAATCCAGTGATGTTGATGGTGATACCACCATCCTTTCGTCCAATACGAAACAAATGCCTAACAATCGTACTATGACGGCGCGTTGTCTTTGTCAAATATTTTGTTTCTGAAGGCCAATGATACCTCTTCAAGTAGTGTAGGTAGGGCACCCTCCTTCAATCTTGCTCCTTTGCTTGAAAATACTGTAATTTCCAGCAAAACATCAACCTAGACCCAACCGAAATAAATTTTATTTATTTGTCCCATAATTTCCGGAATTCGGGGCGGTTTATATCGAAAACAAAAGGAGATAGGTATTGGTATATCAAATTAAAAGAAAACTTATGGGGATTCCAAATTATGCAAGAAAAGTGCATGCTATTTGCATATTTTTTTTCAAGAAATTTGCGTATTTATGTGAAGAAAGGGCAAGAAATGCCAAAATTTTGAATTTGAAAATTCATAGGTCCTAAACGAAAAGGGATAAGAGAGTTAATAGGCACTCGTGTAAAAGCTACTAGTACGATATGGTGCTAGACTCATGCACAGATTTTGTTTAGTATGAGCAGTTTGAGCTATACGGCCTTTGTCGTAAAAACGACCAAAAAAACTTTGAAGTGCCAATATCTCGAAAGCCGTTGGGATAGCCCCCCCCCCAATCCTTACAATCGGGCCCCCTGTATATCCTATCATAGGGTGGAAGAGTTTATTGGTAGTTGTTGCTGTATTTTTTCTAATGCAGGTTCTGGTTCGAGAAAAAAGTAGCAGTAGCTTTGTTTTTCTTGGATTTCTTTTACTATTAAGCACCTAATAAAAAACAAACCTAAGTAACTCATGATCACCAATACGGCTCCCGGATTGGACCCTTAAACCTATGAATTGATGATATTCCTAAGCAAACGATGGCATCATTGCCTACAAAATTTCTTGAAATCTGCGACAGCAGTATTAGATAATTATAATAGAAAAACAAGTTCTGGCAGTCGATCTTTCACCCAATATTTTTGTACGTGATCTACGGATTAAAATTTCCCTTTCTGACCACTCGTGTTACATTAGACAGTGTTACCTGCAATCCGTGTTATATCAATCGGAAGGCTTCGCTCTTTTAATCTTTTCTTCCTAATTATTATGAACGTTTTATTTCTTACTTCTAACTGAATACATAATTTTGCAGACGGAAACACCCTTGATTGACTTGTTTAAATAAGTTACTGACGTTCGTGGAAATGCCTGACATCTGTTCAAACATGTACCAATCAATACCACTTCCACCTCTCTTCGCTAATAAGGTGATTTTAATTTGGGTGTGCTAGGAGCAGAAATATCAACCAATTTCAGCAGAATGAATCACATAACTATACAAATCTGAAACAGCAGAGTATCTTCTGTTTTGCCACAGACGGTGAGCTACGATTGAAGAATTTGCATAGGTACTTTCACTCGATTCTCTTATTCATTTTCTTCTCTTACATTTCCTCCATGCTTTGATGTGCTATCAAAGAACGCCACCTGAACTTTAACTGCATCCCAAGAACTTTTGCTACACCTGGGATGTTTTTATCTCTTCTGTTTGCTATGAGAAAGGCGGTGTGAACTTTTGGAAACTTTTTAAATTTAGTCTGAATCGATTGCAATCATTTAAAGGATTCATAGGAACGTCGTACTCCATGCACTTAAGAGCATTGCATTACTATATCTTCACCTTTCTAAAGAAATGCACTTATGAATGGAAATACGAAAAAGTCAGATGGAATATAATAGAGGCTGCCACGAGGCCTCTGGGGCACTCGACTTTTATAGACTAATTCACCACAAATCATAGATATATAAAGATAATTTTTCCCACTGATATTTTTTATAAAAATTCTGTGGCAAACTTCATTTACAGTAGCTCTTTTAAGGTGTTGACTAAGATCAGGGGACAACTTTATAATGCCCAGCTTAAACAGAAGGTAGTTTCAGGAAAAACGAATTTGGAAATTATTTTAACCTGACAAATGTCGCAAGTTAATCCACAACTCATGATCTCAATGTTTTGCTGGTAAAGTTAGATTGTCTGAAGTGCATCGAAAATTCATTAAGGAATCTGATAGAGGACTGTTAAGTTTGATAACTAAACTTCTGAAGCACTTCTTTCGTTTATTTCTTGATAACAAATCAGTTCTACTAAGACGGAGATCTCTTACTTGGACTCGTGACAAGAATGAACTAGACTCGTAAAAGGACTGAACTCGACTGCATTCACTCTTCCTCGCTGGGCAGCGTCAGGGTTTCAGGCGAAAACTTTTTCGCATCGAAACCGCTGACACTGCACTTTGGCTATTGGATCGCTATCGAATAGCGGGCGAGCAGTCTGTTGCTTTTTTACTTTTTGTCATCCTCACTTTGGTATGACAGCATAAGTCGGATTTACTTTTCGCGCACGAAAATTCAAGGAGACATGCAATAAAGTAAGGCTATAATTTTATTTAGTGTATTTAATTTTGCTTCCTATATCAATTACGTGGTATCTAGGGGCTGCTCCATGCTTGGTTTCATTAAGGGTTGGCCCAGAGAGTTTTCTAACCTCCAGATTTCTTTGACTTTATACAACTCGTTCGTCAAACCGATACTTGAATACGCGTCCCAGGTGTGGAATCCTTTCTACGCTGTCCACATTGACCGCATTGAGTCTGTCTATCGCAAATTCATTAGGTTTGCGTTTGGGGACCTCCCTTGGGATGATCCTTTGATCCTCCCGCCTTACCACCAGCGCCTTAATCTTATTGGTCTGATCTCCTTGGAAAAGCGACGCAGGGTTGCGGACATAGTCTTTCTTCACCAGCTATTGAACTCCAACATCGATTGTCTGGTACTACGAGATAGGATGCGCCTCAGGACTAATAGCCGTAATTTGAGGGGTGTTCCACTTTTGAATATTAACTCTACCAGAACTAATTATGGTAAGCATGAGCCTGTTAACCGCATGTGTTTAGCAGTTAATCGAGCTGGGGAACACTTCGACTTGAATGTGCCCAAGAGCGTGCTGAAGGGTAGTCTGTTTCTTGCCCTATGATCTTCGTTGGATTCTTTATTGTCATAACTTATTTTTTTACATCACATTAACATTGCTAACATTAATATATTAACATTGTGTTTGAAATTACTAACATATTTTGGTTTCTCTTGTATGGTATGGTATGGTATGGTACTAATGGATATATGTCTTGCATGCTTTTCGGGGATCCTAATTTTAATACATTTCTTTAAAATGTGTAAACGCCTAATGCGGAGATAGGTAAATAATTCTTGGCTCTTCGCTGAGAAGTGCGCCTTCTGGGTTAGAAGGGAAACTGAATATTTATATACCGTGTGTCAATAGCCAAAAAGCCAGTATGGACTGTGGTCGTATAAATGCGCCCAGGAAATGTTTTCCATCTTATACACTCGAATACATAAAAGCTATCAAGGTTCTTCCTCCGATTTTTTTCGATAATAAAGCTCCTTACGTCACGCTACTTTTTAAACTCTTTATTAATTAGCTCTTTTTGGAGCAGAATCCCATCTGAATTAAAGTAAATGCTCAATACCGCAGCATTACCTCGACTGGAGGTTTCCAAATGTTTCAAAAGATTTTTAGCTCCGCCTGTAAGTAACAATGTTCCTTATAACATCGATTTAAGAAGACTGGACACTTATATTTCGCAGTTTTCCTGAAGAGAAATCTTTAATATTTCTACGCTTGTTTTATAAGTATTTTGCTATCTATAATAGTTGTTGAAAAATTAACAAATTACACTTCTATGAACATCTTCGCAGGTTGTATGTGTATCATCCATTTACTAGGCCTTCGCGAATTGTCAACTAAGGGTGAATACCTTGTAATATTTTAAAAATAAGCTTTTAAGGCCTTGATCTAATAATTTGTAGAAGAAGTTTCGAATACCTTAAAACAAGAACTATGAAAACGTGTTATAACTCTGAAGACATTGCATTCTGCTTATTTCTGACTTTTTGCCCGCGTTTGGAGCTCTGTCGCGTTTTTAGAAGAGCTACGTTCCGTTTCGTTTAACTCTAGTGGCAAGATATTTTTTATTCTTAGTTTTTTCGCTGCAGCTCAGAGCAAAGCCGAAAGCTCCACCATCCTCAGAGCGATATTTCAAGCTTTGCTATCAATTTTTATGAAGGGCAGGCACCCTAACCCAAAATCAACAAAAATTTCCTACGCGTTAGGTGGAATTTGCGATGTGTGCAATTTTCTATATTATTATACCTATTACTATAATATTTTGAAAAAATTTCCACTGATTTTGAAGACCTCGTTACAGGAGACGATAGTGAACTAGGTGAAGCGAAGGTACCAATATGCCATCTAATTCCGAAGATATGGAGAAGAGCATAAATAATCGCATAGTTAGGTATAGAAGGAGAAATAATAAACGGCAGGTAGGGTACTGAGTGTACTATTTTGTGAAACAACTTGTTTAGTCTGACCGTTTTATTTAAAGTTCACTACAAGACTGCTTAGAGTAGCAAAACTAGAAACTAACAACTACTGTGATACACTTCTTGCTGGGATGTTACTTAGTAGAACGTGTTTGTATAATACCCTATACTACAATGAGTACATTTACGGACGACGGGAATCTAGATACAAATTTAAATATAGAAAATTTCCAATAAGATGAAACATTTACAAAGCCTTCATGGTCGAAGAATAATTATAAATCCATAAGGCATACAGTAATGGACAAAATTATTGGCACAGTGGGAACTTCTAAGAAAGATTTTACTTTAAGGACAAAATATATTTTACTTATATTTTTAGCAAAACTCTTCCTTCGTATTAAGTGATCACTTAAATTCAAATAAACAATACAAAAGTACACTTCACATCTCATTTTAGCTTGGATAGAATGATTGGTATACTTTCGAATCGCACATTAAAGTTAAGTAATAGATTCACTTCCAAAACTTCGTCGGTAGTCCTTTTCTCTTAATTCCTTCATTTGATCTTTTCGACATCGAAAACACAATTTTTCTTTTTTTATTTCTGAACCGATTTACCCTATTCTTCTAGAAGCACTTCCATAAGTTTAAGTAAGAGATTTTCTTGAAATACGATGTTTCCTTACACGCCATTCTAATTCTTTCCATAGGGGTTTAAGTCAGGTGATTGTGGGGGAGTAAGTAAGATATGGGGGATGTTGTAAATTACTCATATTCGGAGGTCATTAACCATGTGTTTTTGGTCATTATCATGTTGGAAATAACAATTACGAGTACTTTTTAAACTCAATTTTTCTACACTATTTTCATTTTTTTTCAAAATATTTAGGTAAACCAACTTGTCTATTGTCTCTTCTATGAAAACCAATTCACCTACCTCGAATGCAGACACACCATAACTGCCCTATCGCCGTGCTTTATCGCGCTTTTGAAATTTTTTCCTTTAGTTCCGTATTTTTTTTCTCCACACTAACATTGTGTCATTTGATTGAAAATATTTACAGTAGACTCGCGGTAACGTGAACACAAAAAATTTTCGGCTGTTCACATAAACGAAATAGTTTATATTACCGGGGGTTTTATTAAAGGTATAATTTAAATTAAAACAATACATCTCCGTAAATTCTCATACATTTATTTGGTTTTACTGAATTCAAGGATAACGAAACAAAAATTTTCACATATTCATATATGTAAATACCTATTACCAAGCATCTATAGATAATTTTAAGGATATATATATAGGGATAAATATATGAAGTTTTTGATATGTTTGTGTATGTTTATTTTTTTGGAAAATAAAATGTTAATTCAACTTGCTTTTTCTTCGTTAATTCAACTTTGCTGCCTTTTCGCGAAGTTTTTTAAGTACTATTATGTCCTGAACATCTGTGCCGTTTTGTTGTGCCCAATTCAACGCGCTATCAAATGATTGTATGGCTTCTTCATGAGATACTTTTTTTTGATAAATTTTCCTCTGTGTCTTCGCAATCCGATTCATCTGATTGCGAAATTTCATTTTCCTCACTAGAGTTCACGTTATTAAGCATTTCCTTGTTCATGTTACAGAGTAGTCAATGTTAAAGATGTGGTGTTCATGTTTTCGAATTGTTCACATAAAGTCTACTGTATTTAATTTGCTCTCATCAGAGAAAAATACTTGCGTCTAAAATTTTTCAGTTTTATTTTTGAAATTTTGTGCAAATTCTAACCTCTCTTTTATTCACTTTCTTACTAGAAGCTTTCGTCTGGCTAGACTAGTTCTATGCACAGCACGATGTAGAGTTTTTCGCACTGTCTTGGGATAAATGTCCTTAAATGACCGGTTGCATCAATTGTTCACAAAACTTTCTCTTTAATACTTTCACTGCCACAGTGAGCCCATGGGACCGGCGCTTGTCTTTTCATTTGGGCCAAGCGTTGTCACCGGTAACCATTGTGAATGAGTACGTTTTTAAAGTCGTTCATTTTAACACAAATGCTCTCGAATAAAATTCAATGAGTTATGCAAATATGTATATAACATTATAAGTTAAAAAGTGCGCTATTCACTAATAGCAAATGCTTATTTAATATATAAAATATTTAATATACTTTTTTTAAAAAAGCAAAGTAATATTCTTAATAAAAGAAATTTTTTTATTTTTCTACACATTTTTAAAAACTTTCGTATTTATAAAAGTTTATATTTTTCGATGGAATATATTAAAACCGGGCATACTATAACTTTACTCCTATTAAATTAATCAAAATTACAATTCGAACAAAGTTTCGATCTCCTTCAATTATTTCTGAAATTTCTTGGAAAGGTGAACTGCGTCATGGGTGAAAAGAAAAATGTGCTATTGGCAAGATTATACCGTTATTTTAATATAGTGCGCAATTCTTAGCCATTATAAACTTTTTTATAATAAGTGTGCAAGCAGAAACTCGGCCTTGAAATTGGTTGCATTAAAAAACATACTTGAACGCATCCAGTTGTACAACAATCCTAAACGCAGAAAAGCATGCATGGATACAGGCGAGCCATCAATATCAGTTGCAAAAACGAATATTCATACCAAGATAGTGCTTATTGTGTGTCTGGTGGGATTGGAAATGTGTCATTTACTACGAGCTTCTGGAACCAGGTTAAACTGTTACAGCTGAACATTACCAGACACAATTGATCACATTAAGTGATGCTCTGGAGGAATAGAGACCACTTACAGGCGAAGGAAGGTGGAAATGGAAAGTGATATTGTTGCATGACAACGCCCGCCAACACACAGCAAAACCAACCCAGGAACTTATCTTCTCCTTAGGCTGGACAGTTGTCCTGTCCAGGATACGGCGTATACCTCAGACTTGGCTCCTTCTGTTCAATATGAAAATATCTTAGGAATTTCTCGAATTTTTATACGTCTATAATATACTTTATAGAATATTTTCAGTTGTTTCCCAAATTTTCAGAATTTTGCAGTGTTTTGTGATGCATTTTCATTTTCTTATTGGCGGTTATTGTGTACAGTTATTATACGTATAGTACTAGATTTATTTTGTAAACAATTGTGTTGAATATATCTCATATAAGTAAATTATCAGTAAATATTTTTAAGGAAAAATATATTTAGTATATTTTTATCCAGTTATAAAACTTTACTCTAAAATTGCCGAGACGTACGAAAATACCTAGGCTCTTGAAGATATAACAAATATAGGCGAAGACCTTTCCGATATCGATGAAATTGATTTTGATTCTGATAATGGACTGGCAGACATTTCAGAGGGTCAATTAGAAAGAGAAGAAGTGTATGTATCCTCAGACAGCGATAGTGTAGAAGATAACATCCTCAGTGTACACAACTCAAGAAAAATTGTGAGATTGCCGTCATATTCTGATGAAATTGCTGCTTATGGAACTATCTGGAATGAAATAAAAACCGGATCCACTCCAGGAAGAAAATCAATAAATACCATTTTCAAAGAAGTAATTGGGTCTACAGAGTATGCCAAGATGAAATATGATAAAGAGCACAAAAAGTAGTGCTTTTTCATTGAGGTTTGACACTTTTCTTGTAATTTCGCATGCACGTGGTGCTTACGAAGCTATAAGAACTTGAAATTATCTTATTTATGGTTTAAAAACTGGAGATCAGATTTTTTTGTAAAAACTATGAGTAGAAAGGACTTTACAGATATTTTACGATTTACCCGCTTCCAAAAACAAACGAACGGAGTCAAAAATTATAAACGGACAAATTTGCAATGTTCTTAAATGTTTGGAATTCATTCATTCATTCATTATCATTCATTCATTCATTCATTAATTCCAACTAAAGCGAGATGCAGATTCGCTTAGTACGTGACGAGCAAACCCAATAACTTTAGAATAAAATTTTGGTTGGCATCTGATCTCACTAGTAAATTTATTATAAATGGGTTCCCGTATTTGGGAAAGGACGAAACAAGGCAGCCGTCAATTTCTTTGAGTGAGTTTTTCGTCCTCAAATTAACTAAACCTTTTAAATACCGTTAATTTTTTTTATCAGCAAATCACCATCAAAATTATTGGAAAAACGTACTAATTTGGTTGGAACTATTTCTGCAAACAAAAGAGAATTGCCAAAACTTACTAAACAAAATTAAAAGATAGTATACCTCGATTTTTATTTCTAATTTATAAAACAAATATTTGCACTTTGACAGTAAATAGAAGTAAACCAATCAAAAAAGTACTTCTACTGAATACGAAACATAATTCTGCCAACTTAAAAAAGACAAAAAGCTCCCTGAAACTATTATATTTTATAATAAAACTAAATTCGGGGTAGGTATGACCGATCAGATCAGATGATCAGAAAGTATAGTGTGAAATCAGGATCTCTAAGATGGCCTTATCTACAATAAATGGATTTTATACAAAGAAACAACTGGAGAAAATATATCGAGAAAAGATTTCTTGTTTCAATTAATAGAAGAACTTTGCACAAAATATCAAGATCCATTTGAACTAGAAAACTTGAATGACCCCTTGAAGAGTCCTGAAAGTTCTCTTATGCGAAAAACTTTTAATTTTCCAAATTTTAATATGTTGTCAACTAAATATCCACCAGGTCACAATAACAACCTTAAGTCGGAATATCCCCTTACACTTTGAACACCTGTTTTAAGGGAGAATTTAGTTTGCAAAAGGGTGAACTTAATGTGAAAAACCTAATCACTAATCGGTCCCAATGCGTCTATGTCGATAACGAATACTCCGAAACTTTTAGATTGTTGTTTGGGGTTCGGTAGGCATCTATTCTCGGACCTCTGTTGTTTTCTATGTATATTGACGATTTGAATATGTTAAATTTGAGTTGTAATATACTGAAGTACGCAGATGATATACAACTATACCTCTCAATGCCATAGAATAAAATGTCTGATAGTATATTCTATTATTTATACTCTGTAATTACTTAGAGTAAATTTTTGTATTGCACAAATGTACAGTATAAGTTTAAGCCTTTGTACAATTTCGCAATAAATTAAGATACTTATCTTATTTACTATGTATTGCATAAAATTCGAATGCCACAACATAACCATTGCCGCAGAATCATATAATAACCTATTTTTTCCTAAGAGAAATACAAATTTTATGCTAGAATTACTTCCTCGATGAATCGTGCTACAATGTCCGACTTTTTAAGGCTTCTGGTATTGTTTTTAAAACACTAAATGCGAGAGGCTGCTTCTTGGATCTCGTAAATCTAATAATTATTAACTGAATTCTTTCAATTTTCTGTGCACAAAAGTAGAGGTTGGCAGGATCATAATTTAGAAATTATTATTAAAACAGAAGAATTTAATTATCCGAGAAAAGCTTG
>QYTT01039729.1:0-11630 GCA_006980735.1 Dasypogon diadema
AAATTTTTAAAATTGTTATAGCCAGCAATTTGGGAATGGAGTTATTCTGCTTTTCGTGGAAAGGGTCACACTGCTGTAAGAAAATAATAATTTTGTGATATGCAAGTTATCGATTACACTTCACGATAAAATAAGTTTCTCTGGAATTTCATGTAAGTAAAAGTACAAAAAAAGCTTTAGAATTTTGAGAACGTTTCTTAAAGAACGTTGGAGTCATTTCATTGCCTCCATATTATAATCCAACTTAGACCGATGTATTAAATTTTTTCGAAGCTTTCTATCTTGTATCCTTCTTTCTTTAAACTCGAAGCATTTGTTTTAAAGGTGCATCCTCTCTTTCTATGAAATACCACAAGGTTCCATTCTGTCACCCATTCTATTCCTACATTTCGTTAATGATACGCTTTCTCTCACTTTTATTATGTTGTTTTTAATGTTACGTAGGTAAGATTAAGTGTCGTCTGTTTTCCTCGAAATAAACCCCAAATTCTATTCAATCCGTTTTCTTCTTTGGACACTTTATGCGTTTATATATCCAGCTCAGCGGATTACATTTTAAATATGCTAAAATGCTTGGATTTCTACCGAAAAGCAAAAAATTTCTCATCATCGATTTCCTATTTGTTGAAAAATTCAAGAAATCTTCTCTTCTGCCACTGACCAAGCAACGAAGAAGAAAAGAAGCGAATGGTGAGGAGTTGTGAGTTGGATGTAGCAGTCGAATCAGTGGACAGTTTTTAGTTTTTAGTTGAATCACCAGCAGAGAGAGTGAAGTGCTAATTTCCGCTGAGTTGTGGTTTGCGATCGAGTCATGTCCTTAGTTCTTAGTCGAATGGCAAGGAGCTTTTTTTATTGGAGTCCTCGGTATTTGATCATCTCACGGGAGAATCCAGAAAGTTTTAGAGTTGAATTGCAGTGGGCGACAATTTCTTGACATTCTGCTGATATCTCAGTGGTGGGTTTATATACGATTGTCGAAGAATCGAATTGTTATTAAATTTATATAACAATTCGATCATTCGACAATCATTTTCGAACTACATGAACCGGGCCCAGGTCTGGCTAATTTTTCCAGATTTTCAGGGATTTACATAAAGAAAATCATAAAGTGCCATACATAGAAAATCCTCTAAAATAATGGAAAAAGCATTGAAAACAACGGTTTAAACAGTGAAAAGGAAATACAATTTTTTCTCAACGAAATCATATCAAATTATTGCATCAGGCTAAAACCCAGTAACACGGTGAACATGCTGAAGATCGTAGTGCAATTTATCATCGAATAAGAAAAACATAATTCAGTTTTTAATTCATTCAAGTGATCTGGAAAAATTAATATTAGCTATAAATAGGGATTTTCCATGTAGTAGAGTTCCTGTGAAAAAGTTCTAAAGCTGGACAAGGAAAGCAGGTGAATTGGCAGCATCCCCTATTCATCTCGTCTCGCAAAATTTCCTTTGAATTTCACTTTCTCCTGACTTCCCCCAACGACCGGGTTCCCTTCGACCTTTTCTTTCTTTCCCCTTTTTTATATTTTACTTTTTATTCTTATTATTCAAGTTTTATTTCTTTCCTTGTATCCTCCCTTCCCTTTTCCCGTTTTTCATGCGGCATGAACCTTTTTCTGTTATTGGGGCACGGAAGAGGCAACAGCTTTTGGCTTATGAAAATCCACTCCTCCATCACAGATAACTATTTTCTTCAGGAAAGGATCACTTCTGTTTCTTAATACCAATGGAGAACAGATTTTCTAACGATACAATTTTTTTTTCTTCGTTCAACAGCAGCTTTCAAACGATCATTGCTAATAATTGTTTCTGACCTTCATCATGGTTCATTTTGGAGACTTAGATCTATGGAAGCGACACTTCAGGCGGCACCATCTAATATTTTGTTGAACAGTACCAGACTAAGCTACCAGTTAGGTGAAGTTTATGCTTTACTGGATACCAAAAAGGATGTTCGCAATATTAACCAAAACATTGGATAACAAAACACTTTTGTAAAATTAAAAAGTGATTTTATTAGTGATCGATAAAGTCTTACTGTACCTCAAATCACACTATCCCCATAATTCTTTTTTATTAGCTGTCCTTCACAATACCACAGGATGCTGGTAAACATAAAAAAACATGCGCCCGCCACCATCCACTAAACCATCGTCCGATAATTTTGTATTCGAATCCCAAAGATATTATGAAACACTTTGTTGTTCTTGATGGGACTTCTGATTTAGTCTGTGGTCTGTGCTGAGAAATCCTTGCCTTTCTTAAATGGATGAAAGTTCTTTGTGCTTATTTTCCAAGTGGTATGTGTGTTTTACATTTTTATTTTGTATATAAAATTATTGCAACATTATTTAAATGCTATTTTGTCAAATAATTTCGCAAAACCCCAGCTGAATACAAAGAAAACTTACAAATTGCTAAAACTATAATAAACCTAGTCAATTAGTGACATTATAATATCTTTATAGCGTTTTTATTAAACTAATCGGAAGAGTGGCTATCTTAACATCTAACGAATGTTTACAACCAATTTGAATTCACATGAATTTGATAACAGTAAGGAAGTCATAAATAACTCTGATTACCATCGCGATCACATTCATTCTTAATTTCAAATGCAATTTGGACTATTTTTAGATCGAAGAAATGACAGTATCTAAATTTAATTGATTAGACTGCATTTAATAAATGGTTGATACTAATTCCATGTAGGAAAATATAATTTAGCCAGCTTTTCCTCGTACTTTTGCACTATTGCCTCATGAAAAGTTGAAAGTCTAAGAGTAGAGAGCAAACCACATCATTTAATCGTAGTTGTTTGAGAGAAACTTTCGTATATAGACTGGAAAAAGTGATGATCCATCGGTGCCAGGCCAGGAGAATATACGAGATAAAGGGAAATATCCTAGTCAAATCCACTTTATTTTTTTCGAGTCCTTAAAAGCGCGTGCGATCGAGAATTATCATGGAGAAAGAATACTCCTGTCGCTCTTTGTGAATCTAGAGCGATTATTGCGAATTTTTTCACAAAATCTTTCAGCATCAATTCTTTGATTTCCCAGGTAAGGGTTCACAATGCACAGGTCTCTGAAAATTAGACATAAAAACATTTTCCTCCTGCGATGGATGGAGATTTTTGTAATGGAAAGATTGGCAGAAGACCTAACCACGTTAATCATCTCTCATCTGCAATCACTATTCGGCCCAACAAAAAATGTTCGTCGATGCTGAAGTGAAATAATGAACAAATTCGTATTGGATCTACCCATGGTGCCCATTTCGGGACACCTCATAATTACTCTGAACGAAATTATTAAATATATTTGTAAGAATTCAAGAAAAAAGTCTTTTTATTACCTTCAAATCTAAACTCCAACACATCCCCCCTCATTGTCCAAACACTAGCAAATTTACCAGATTTTCAAAATAATTTCAGGCTGGCAATTCCATAATTTTGATGTGAAGAACCTTTTTTTTAAAAGTTTCCCTGCTCATCTACACACGCAACCGAAATTTCCAAAAGACTGGAAACCAGCAACAACCGCTGTCCAAGTCAGGTCCATCGTCCATGATCAATCAGACGACGCACGGGTGTGGTGTGGTGAGGATCTTGCTGTCATCGGGTTTTCTCTGCGCCGAAGTTGGAAGTTATGTGCAACCTAAAAATCTTATTTCTTTGTTTACACAAATATTTGCGCTTAAAGTTGTAAATTTCTCCTTTCTAAAAACCGTAAAAAAGGAAACAAAATTGTACAAAACTTCAGATCTTCGGCAGCAATGGATTTGCTTCATCAAAAAAGAGAAGAGGTGATCCGCGAGCCATGGGGGCAGAGAGACAGCCAATTTAGTTATTGAAGAGCGCAGTTTTTATGATGCAAACTTATCAAATAAGGCCCAGAAGAAGTGGACGATCCCCAAGCAGGCATGCGTTGAAATTTGTTAATTTCTCCCAAAATTGCACAAATCGAAGTTAAGATATTGTTCAGTTTTACTCGGCCTTGCTAATCCTCCTCTCCCCGTCTATTTTTAAGCCAAATCTAGTAAAGATTGACTAGAACGACCGTGACTTTCTATACAGAATCCCTAAAAACCAGAATTTGAAAAAATACGACATTAAAATTTTCTTAAAATCAAAATTCAGGCCATTTCTGTCCTTGCTAAAGTACAAAATATGCGAAAAATTCTTTTAATCTGGCAATGCTCCATTTGAGGTGAAAATCACTTTGGGGGCGTGACTCCTACACTCACCCACACATGCCAATCGAAATTCCAATTTCCAGGAGTCTGTACTTAGCCTGGACATCTACCAAAAAACCAAAAAATTTGCTTGCTCCCAATTATGGGCCCCTGGTGTAAATCGAGAATTTGCGAGATTTACGGGGTCAGCGGCTCGCCACTGGAAGGATTTGCTGAATTTCGATTTTAGCGAGTTTGAATCCTTTTTGAACAGGATTTTTTTATGCAACTCACAGGTCTTAAACTAATCCTTGTCTGGGGATATGATTCCAGTGTTTTGGACAAGGATAACAGGCAAGGAATACCTAAAAACTATTTTAAATTTGTTTTTCTTGAATAAAAAGGACCTCGTCCTTTCTAACTTGAATTTCTCCCTAATATGACAAAGTTCCGAACGTCCTCTAAGGATTTCAAGTGGTTCCGGTCGACTTGGACAAGGATTTTGCCCCAAATATAGGATGCAAAAAATTTTATATTTTTGATTATCCTGGACGACTCATATCCTTTTGAGCGGAAATTTTTTCACCAGGATTTACATATTATCCGTCCCCAACAAATGAGACAAGTTTTATGAAACTTGAGTAAGGATAACCCAGAAGGATAATGAGAAAACTCTTAAAAAGGGTTTTTTACAAATTAAAAGGACATTATCCTTTCTGATTGCAATTTTTCTTTATCACGATTGAGAGGCAGAGGTCCCTTAAGCATCGCAGGTAGTTTGAGTTAATTTGAACAAGGATAACGCCCAACAAGAGCGTGCAAACTTTTTAATCTTTTCAGTTATCCTGAAGGATCCTCGTCCTTTCGGGACGAGTTTTCATCGCTAATGCTAAGATCTTGAGCCGCCCAAGTAAAATATGCAATTTCATCCCCCTCAGATAAGGATAACGACCTAAAAAGGACAAAAGCAATTCTTTCATGTTTCTCTTATTGTCCTTGCAAGGATAAACGTCCTTTCTTGCAGAATTTCAGTCCAGACGTGGTTGAAGGAGTCCTACAGAGATATCGACAATCATACGCATCCTGCACGCAAGGATAACGCAAGAAATCGCCAAAATTAAAATCCCCTCAAAAACAGCAAAAATCGGGCTAAAAAACGCAAAAATTGTGATTTTCACCAGGGGCCCATAACTGGTAGCAAGCAAGCCGCCAAACGAAAATTGCGATTTTCTGCGTGAAAACAAGGATTTTTTGTGTCGTTTTTTCGCAGGATGCAATGTAAAAGGATTGCCCCAACTTTAGACAGGAAGCAGGACCCAATTCCGTGCCGTAAAAGGACTGAAAATCGAAAAAAACGTAGGAAACCGGACAGAATTAACCAAGAAAAGGATTTGTTTTGATAGAGTTACGATGGTGTCTGAGCAGGAAACTCTCTGAGGACTTTCAAGCCAGGACAAATAGCTCCTCTACCTGGAAACCTGTGCTTTTTCAATGATCCTTTTGAAGTACTGTCCAGGACAGTTTGATCAACCACAGGGAAAATGGAAAGCGATGACTTGAAATAAAATTAAACTTCCCACTTTGAACACTTTTTATTGGCACATTACAAATTAAAATTTTGAATAATTATAGCAGCGCAGGTGTGAGCACGAACTCAACTTCTGGTGACGCACATCAGGATGATCCTCGGCTCCATTCTAAAAGGCAAAGGCCAACGCAATTATGAAATCAAAATTCTGTGGTGACAATCGAGCCAACAAGAATCTGTCAACGGTGTGAGTGCATCGTCCCAACGCCTCCGAAAAGCAGAACTGTCCTCTCCCTCTGATCGGATTGAGATGTTTCCGTAACCTTTCACGTCTGCTCCCCCCAGGACGTTATGCCAAAGGATGCAGCGATTTCCCCTCATGTTCCATAGCCACAATTCCTGCTCCCTGACAGCACCTGTACTGGACTCGCAGAATCTTTCCGTGCTAATCCCCCTTTTCTCGAGTATTTTGAAAAGGATCGTGTTGGCCTTTACTACTGAAAATATGTTTATTATGAGTTTCAGTGTAAAACTTTAGAAAGGTCCTTACAATTTGCATTAGGAATAATCACTTTGAAGTTTAAAGCGCAGAGACTTGTCATCGATTCACCGGTGCTTGCAGTGTTTGTCCAGATCAATTTAAACTGAATTCCCGTTCTTGTTTTTCCTTTGTTTTTGGCATAATTACGAAAATACCACTCGATAAAAAGGAACAGCTGAGAGCATTCCGCTTTCTGCACGCTAGTCTCTACGCAACAGCAGTTCCACCTCAAAAAAAATACAGGATAAGTGATGTCCCGTTATCCACATATTCCTTTTCTCGACACAAAGAAGATTCCTAAAAACTGATCCTCTTTTCTCCAATGGCACAAGTCTTGCTGCTCTCAAGTTTAAAAAATCTCCCAAAATGACCTTAGCCACATGGCAGTTGCCTGGATCTAATATTGGCAGGTTATAAAAGACTGTGAGGTATCAGGAAATTGTTGATAACTAGGTTGTTTTTTCCGTAACCTCACAATTCCTCCAGTAAGCGCACAGCGCATCCACCTCGTTTGGATCAAGCAGCACAACTGATACAAGGGGAGCAGTTATCAGTTATCACTGGAAGATCAAAATAAAGCACCACTACACTAACAGAAGTTAAACAAAACACAAAATGGATATTTAGAAAATATTCAATTTATACCAGGCGCTCATACTTGGGAGTAAGCATTTTAGGTTGGTGGTCCACGGAAAATGTTTTACACCTCAAAAAAGGAATTACCTGCTCAAAATAATTTTTTGGATATTTCGTAAATTTTTTTGACTTGTCCGGAATTATGGCAGATTTTAAATTTTTAGGTAACTAAAATAGTTTTTTTTGGAATTTTCTAGAATTTTTACAAGCATCCCATTGCTTTTTTTATTAATTTCAAGTCGCTTCAGACCATTTTTGAGCCTAGGTAAAAGTCCAATTTTGTATAGGAGTAGAGACTGTATGGCAAGGCCGGTTGGAGCGGTACAAAATACCAACCATTTCGTTTAACTTCTTAGTTAGTGTAGTGGGGCTTTATTTTGATCTCTTGATTTCCAGTGATAACTGATCCTCCTTTATCAGTTGTGCTGCTTGATCCGAGCGAGGTGGGTGCGCTGTGCGCTTGCTGGAGGAATTGCGAGGCTACGGAGAGGAAAAAACTCTAGTTATCAACAATTTCGTGATACCTCACAGATCCAGGCAACTCCCATATGGCTAAGGTCATTCTGGGAGTTTTTTAGACTTGAGACCAGCAAGAGGATCATGTTTTTAGGAATCTTCTTTGTGTCGAGAAAAGGAATATGTGGACAACGGGATATCACTTATCCTGCATCGATGTGCCGGAAACTTTGTACAGTTTTTTTGCGGTGGAATTGCTAGCGTGCAGAAAGCGGAATGCTCTCAGCTGTTCCTTTTTATCGAGTGGTATTTTCGTAGTTATGCCAAAAACAAAGGAAAAACAAGAACGGGAATTCATTTTAAATTGATCTGGACAAACACTGCAAGCACCGGTGAATCGATGACAAGTCTCTGCGCTTTGAAGTGATTATTCCTAATTCAAATGTAAGGACCTTTCTAAAGTTTTATACTGAAACTCATAATAAACATATTTTCAGTAGTAAAGGCCAACACGATCCTTTTCAAAGTATTCGAGAAAAGGGGGATTAGCACGGAAAGATTCTGCGAGTCCAGTAAAGGTGCTGTCAGGGAGCAAGAATTGTGGCTATGGAACATGAGGGGAAATCGCTGCATCCTTTGGCATAACGTCCAGCTCAAGTGGGGAACACCTCAATCCGATCGAAGGACGATTCTGCTTTTCAACAGAACATTACGCCGCCATCGGAGGCGTTGGGACGGAACACTCACACCGTTGATAGATTCTTGTTGGCTCAATTGTCACCACCAAATTTTGATTTCATAATTGCGTTGGCCTTTGCCTTTTAGTATGGAGCCGAGGATCATCCTGATGTGCATCAGCAGAAGTTGAATTTGTGCTCACACTTGCGCTGCTATAATTATTCAAAATTTTCATTTGTAATGTGCCAATAAAAAGTGTTCAAAGTGGGAAGTTTAATTTTATTTCAAGTCATCGCTTTCCATTTTCCCTGTGGTTGATCAAACTGTCCTGGACAGCACTTCAAAAGGATCATTGAAAAAGCACAGGTTTCCAGGTAGAGGAGCTATTTGTCCTGGCTTGAAAGTCCTCAGAGAGTTTCCTGCTCAGACACCATCGTAACTCTGTCAAAACAAATCCTTTTCTTGGTTAATTCTGTCCGGTTTCCTATGTTTTTTTCGATTTTCAGTCCTTGTTCGGCACGGAATTGGGTCCTGCTTCTTGTCTAAAGTTGGAGGAATCCTTTTACATTGCATCCTGCGAAAAAACGACACAAAAAATCCTTGTTTTCACGCAGAAAATCGCAATTTTCGTTTGGCGGCTTGCTTGCTACCAGTTATGGGCCCCTGGTGAAAATCACAATTTTTGCGTTTTTTAGCCCGATTTTTGCCGGTTTTGAGGGGATTTCAATTTTGGCGATTTCTTGCGTTATCCTTGCGTGCAGGATGCGTATGATTGTCGATATCTCTCTAGGACTCCTTCAGCCACGTCTGGACTGAAATTCTGCAAGAAAGGACGTTTATCCTTGCAAGGACAATAAGAGAAACATGAAAGAATTGCTTTTGTCCTTTTTAGGTCGTTATCCTTATCTGAGGGGGATGAAATTGTATATTTTACTTGGGCGGCTCAAGATCTTATCATTGGCGATGAAAAATCGTCCCGAAAGGACGAGGATCCTTCAGGATAACTGAAAAGATTAAAAAGTTTGCATGCTCTTATTGGGCGTTATCCTTGTCCAAATTAACCCAAACTACCTGCGATACGTAAGGGATCTCTGCCTCTCAATCGTGATAAAGAAAAATTCCAATCAGAAAGGATAATGTCCTTTTAATTTGTAAAAAACCCTTTTTAAGAGTTTTCTCATTATCCTTCTGGGTTATCCTTGCCCAAATTTCATAAAATTTGTCTCATTTGTTGGGGACGGACAATAAGTAAATTCTGGTGAAAAAATTTTCGCTCAAAAGGACATGAGTCGTCCAGGATAATCAAAAATATAAAATTGTTTTCATCCTATATTTGGGGCAAGATCCTTGTCCAATTCGCCCGGAACAACTTGAAATCCTTAGAGAACATTCGGAACTTTGTTATATTAAGAAGAAATTCAAGTTAGAAAGGACGAGGTCCTTTTTATTCAAGAAAAACAAATTTAAAATAGTTTTTAGGTATTCCTTGCCTGTTATCCTTGTCCAAAACACTGGAATCATATCCCCAGACAAGGATTAGTTTAAGACCTGTGAGTTTCATAAAAAAATCCTGCTCAAAAAGGACTCAAACTCGCTAAAATCGAAATTTAGCAAATCCTTCCAGTGATGAGCCGCTGACCCCGTAAATCTCGCAAATTCTCGATTTACACCAGGGGCCCATAATTGGGAGCAAGCAAATTTTCTGATTTTTTGGTAGGTGTCCAGGCTAAGTATAGACTCCTGGAAATTGGAATTTCGATTGGCATGTGTGGGTGAGTGTAGGAGTTACGCCCCCAAAGTGATTTTCACCTCAAATGGAGCATTGCCAGGTTAAAAGAATTTTTCGCATGTTTTGCACTTTAGCAAGGACAGAAATCGCCTGAATTTTGATTTTAGGAAAATTTAGTGTCGTCTTTTCGTTCGTCTTTTTTTAGATTCTGGTTTTTAGGGTTTTTGTCTAGTCAATCTTTACTAGATTTGCCATAAAAATAGACGGGGAGAGGGGGATTAGCAAGGCCGAGTAAAATTGAACAATATCTTAAATTCGATTTGTGCAACTTTAGGAGAAATTAACAAATTTCAACGCATGCCTTCTTGGGGATCGTCCACTTCTTCTGGGCCTTATTTAATTAATTCGCATCATAAAAACTGGGCTCTTCAATAACTAAATTCGCTGTCTCTCTGCCCCCATAGCCCGCGGATAACCTCTTCTCTTTTTTGATGAAGCAAATCCACTGCTGCCGAAGATCCGAAGTTTTGTACAATTTTGTTTCCTTTTTTACGTTTTTTAGAAAGAAGAAATTTACAATTTAAAGCGCAAATATTTGTGTAAACAAACAAATAAGATTTTTTAATTGCACAAAACTCCCAACTTCGGCACAGAGAAAACCCGATGACAGCAAGATCCTCACCACAATACACCCGTGCGTCGTCTGATTGATCATGGACCTGACTTGGACAGCGGTTGTTGCTGGTTTCCAGTCTTTTGGAAATTTCGGTTGCTTGTGTAGATGAGAGAAAACAGTGAAACTTCAAAAAAAAGGTTCTTCACATCAAAATTATGGAATTGCCAGCCTGAAATTATTTAAAAAATCTGATAAATTTGCAAGTGTATGGACAATGAGGGGGGATGTGTTGGAATTTAGATTTGAAGGTAATAAAAAGTCTTTTTTCTTGAATTCTTACAAATATATTTAATAATTTCGTTCAGATTAATTATGAGGCGTCCCGAAATGGGCATCATGTGTAGACCGAATACGATAATTTGTTCATTATTTCACTTTTCAGCATTGACGAACAATTTTTGTTGGGCCGAATGGTGATTGCAGATGAGAGATGATTAACGTGGTTAGGAAACGAGTCTTCTGCCAGTCCATTCAACTAAGTCTTCCATTACTGAAATCTCCTTTCATCGAAGGAGGAAAATGTTTTGATGTGTAATTTTCAGAGACCGGTGGATTGTGAACTCTTACCTGGAAAATCAAAGAATTAATGCTGAAAGATTGTGTGGGAAAATTCGCAATAATCGCTTTAGATTCACAAAGAGCGACAGGAGTATTCTTTCACCATGATAATTCTCGACCGCACGCGCTTTTAACGACTCGAAAAAAATAAAGTGGATTTGACTGGGAAATTTCCCTTTATCTCGTATATTCTCCTGGCCTGGCACCGATGGATCATCACTTTTTCCAGTCTATATACGAAAGTTTCTCTCAAACAACTACGATTAAATGATGTGGTTTGCTCTGTACTCTTAGACTTTCAACTTTTCATGAGGCAGTAGTGCAAAAGTACGAGGAAAAGCTGGCTAAATTATATTTTCCTACATGGAATTAGTATCAACCAAATGGTTGATAAAATTTAATAAATAAATGCAGTCTAATCAGTTAAATTTAGATACTGTCATTTCTTCAATCTAAAAATAGCCCTAATTGTATTTGAAATTAATAATGAATGTGATCGCGATGGTAATCAGAGTTATTTATGACTTCCTTACTGTTATCAAATTCATGTGAATTCAAATTGGTTGTAAACATTCGTTAGATGTTAAGATAGCCACTCTTCCGATTAGTTTAATAAAAACGCTATAAAGATATTATAATGTCAC
>QYTT01039736.1:4007-14745 GCA_006980735.1 Dasypogon diadema
GAATAACTTTAAAACTGTTTATTTTAAAATTATAGAAAAGATATATTTGTATTTCATTTGATATGTCACACGGTACAATTTGAAAAACTTTTTTAATTTTCTAATTTCGTTCCCAAAAGTGACCCCCATATTCAGAATTCATTTATTTATGTTACACGTCCGCGTTTGGGTCACAGAAGTTCGTATGTGTACTAAATTTAAACTTAATTGGTCTAGGCAAAACCTTCGAAACTACAAGCCATGCACAAGAAGAAGAGCGAGAACATTGAACTCTTTTTTATGAATGCTTTAAGATAGACGAAATTGGGCTTATATACTGCATCAGCCCATGTACTGCTATCTTTAAGCGTTCATAAAAAGCAGTTCATATGTTAGTGCTCAAGGTCAGTTCATGGCTTGTAGTTTCGAAGGTTTTGGTCTAGTAGATTCGGAGCAAATTGGCTGTGACAGACGGACACACAGCCACACGATTGATCCTATAAGGGTTCGTTTTTTCATTATAACGCACACAACTATTAGCAAGTGTAGCCCCAAAATTCAGATCAAATTGCATTGATTCTTACGGGAGAACGGAAATTTTTTTAGTTGAAACTGGCATAACTCCGCAGCTATCCTTCCTACTTAAAAATAGTCTTCTAATATTTTAAGTCTAATATATCTACTTTCTATTGGTGTAAAAATAATTATAGTATATAAGTCGTTATTATGCACATTTTTGCGTTCAAAATGTACTCCACTTTTTCTTGTATCTGCACTGACAACGGACCGTGAGCTCTGACTTGCTTTCTGCTGGCTGCTGCTGGTATATAAGCGAAAAATGGTTAAAGTTTCGTTTGGACTGAAAATTTTATATAATTTTGTTAGGCAAGACATATTAAATTTGATATTATTAGAAAGGCAAAGAACCGGGCTTTAATTGCTTAGAAGATCATTTTGCCGTAGAATGAATAGTATAGACACCATCAGGTGATGAACAAAAAGTTTTATCGTGTGGTCCATGGGAATCAATGTAATTTGACTGAATTCGAGGGACTATGCCTTTACATAGAGAATTTCTGCTTCATGGCTTGTAAAGTATATATCCCGGCAAAATCTTCGAAACTACAAGCCATGAACTGACCTTGAGCACCAGCATATAAACTGTTTTTTATGAACGCTTCAAGATAGCAGTACATTGGCTGACGTAGTATATAAGTCCAATCTCGCCTATCATAAAGCATTCATAAAAAAGAATTCAATGTTCTCGTTCTTCTTCTTTTGATCTTTGGTTTTGATCCCGGGGGTTTTGACTACACCCATGTGACACTACTACATCTGTGTAATCCAGCAGCAGCCAATGGGACATCAATCGAAACAAAATACATTTCTTCTTCTGAAATGAGTAGCAAATATGTTTATCTCTTTCTACTATTCGCATTATTTAGAATGACTTCATTCGGTTCTATTCTTGTGAAAGTTTCTGTTGTCTTTTTTTATAATTTTAGCATATAGTTGGTCACTTTTCGTGGTATTCTCTTTCATATCAACAATTTTTGAGGGCGAATATTCCTGTAGTAAGCGTTGCTCAGCATCCCATACCGGTGACGCGGTGACCAACTGGAGGAGCCACCACGACTATAAAAGCAGCGCACCAGGCAGTGACCGACCACCTCTTCACCAGCTGCCGAGGGAAACACATAAGTAAGCAGCCTCCGAGGCTGTTTCCAGTAGGTAACAAGAAGTACAAGGTAAATTGGGTATATTAAATAATTCCTGTGGGAGGTCCGAGGAATCAGTTGCACCAATACCTTCGAAACTACAAGCCATGCACAAGAAGAAGAGCGAGACCATTGAACCCTTTTCTATGAATGCTTTAAGGTAGGCGAAATTGGGCTTATATACTGCGTCAGCCCATGTACTGCTATCTTGAAGCGTTCATTAAAAACTGTTCATATGTTAGTACTCAAGGTGAGTTCATGGCTTGTAGTTTTGAAGGTTTTGGTTGCACACATTTCTCTTTCCTCCTGTCTTCCGTTGCGAGGAATTAGCCGTGCAGGGAATTCCTGTGTGTGTGCTCCGAGGAATCAGTTGCACACATTCCTCTAAATTTAAATATTCACTTAGGCTCCTCACAATCACATCCTTGTGAATATTCCCATAGCAGAGGATTGAGAAGCTGTCATTAGCACCGTTCTTCACAGAAAAGTTATATGTCACAAGATGTCACATTCCATAGAATAAAACGGATTTATCTAATTATTCACTAAAACTTTCGATAAGGAGAAAATCAAGTACAGAAGGACTTGTGGTATTAAAATATGTGGAGCGAGGTTGAGGGTAAGATGGAGGCTTTTATGAAATTAATATTTTATTAATACCAATATTCTAGGAAATCACTTGTCAACTTAAGTCACTTCACAGGATAACGCTCAGAAACATTAAATATGTATCAAAATTCGCCGCATTAACACAATTAAAGTTATTTGAAGAACAATTCACACCTAATATTACACACTTATCTAACTTATTTGTGTGAGATAACCTCACACAGAATTCATTTTTGCTTCCGGTCGTTGCGACATAGTTTGCATTCAGAAATAATTATTTAGGAACAGGAGATAGCAGCACATAACCTTTGCTCATGCACAATAATTATATGGAAATCAGTTTCACAGAGAGTTTGTTATACCCCCGCTAATGGGTGGGTTGTATTGTGAACGCCAGATGGTTTGTTTACTGAATCCATAAATTAACTAATTACGTTGCTTTTACACATATTCCACGTTCATAATTTTACTAACGTCTTAAATGAATAAAAAAGGGAAATTTTAATTATTACAATTTATTATAAATTCATAGTTTACAAAATGGGATGTTACAGTAACCACAGAAAGTAGTTAAATAGTATTTATATGGAGCGAAAACGTCAGTTACTATTATCTATAATACTCGCAATATATTGTAATAGGTATAGCAGTAGTTATTACTTTGTTGGAATTATTTCCCACCTCTCTGTTTTTACCCTGGTACTAAAGTCCTCAGCTTCTTCCTCTTGAGCATCCCACGTTCTTCATTTTTATATTCTTACTTTAATTGTACTATTTAGGCCGCCTGGGTTTGGTATTATTGGATATCTTTCTTTGTTTTTGCACACACCTCTGTATTTTTTTTATTGTGAGATTATTCTAATAGCAGAAGTGTTATAGATTAAATCAAGACTAAGATCAAATAGTAAACGTAATATGATCTAGATCAAACCAAGATCAAATATTTAAAGAAAAAGCATTTCGAAATTTTTAAAGGAAATTTATTGCGCGCTCTTGCCTGAGCGCGATGTTTTCTCTGACTATCATTGGAGAATGGCGGGGTCCAATAATAACCTTAATATCTTTTCTGAGCGCCATGTGCTTTGAGAGTCCATGAACTCGGAAAAATATCTCACAATTCGAAACTAATTTTTATCGGATCAAATAAAACGAAGGGAAACACTTTTGGTTAGCAAACGTTATAATTTTTCCTTCGCATTTAATGCACAACAAAATATTATCCCACCACGAGTCACGATACCGCAAAAATCCTACTTATTTATTGAATTAAAGCAATCGAAATACTCAAAATAAATGAAAAAGGGCGAAATATTTATCGTTTTCTTAAACCCCCGTTCCTGTACTTATCTCCTCGGTAGCTCACTCCCGACATCGAATCCTTCTAATCCGGGTCCAATTGATACCTTCAATTACGTCCGCACCTTTCTTATCTGCGTCCAGCCACAATTGCTTCTCCATCTCCTCCTCCTTTTCTTTTCTTCAAGAATGTTTCGCAATCGTTTTTTTTCCTGGCTTTTGTTTTTATTGCAAAAAGTTCCTGTATTCATGCTTCCGGCCCCTATTTTGAGCAAATTTTGGAATCAGTTTAAATTTGGTTTAATGTTTTTTTATTATTTTTGCATTAAAGTAAGGCATTTAGTGGCAGGAACGATGCACAGCTATGGGACAAATTTGTATGTAACAAATATGCCAGGGATCAAATTTAAGTTCACATTTTCCAGGATTTTCTCAATTTTGAAATTTTAAGGTCTTATTTGATGCTCTGGATTATGGGCGGAACATTTTTGTTGCTCTCCAACCGGGAATTTTGTAATTTTTGGATTTCTATTCGAACGTCGCGGTTATATCGTTCCGGGAATAATTTACATTTGTTTAGGACATCAGAGATGAAAACTGGGCCAGGTAAGTAACCTTTGTCAAAATTCGATTAAATCTATTTTACATCAGGGAGAAGGATTTATGGATGCGTTTTGGTGACATTTCGTGATATACCATGGCCACCTCACATCATCTTTGCAAAGGTATAAGTGCATTGTGGTATTGCATTATGGTTATAAACTAGCTTAAATCTAATTCTAGTTATGAACTCATCATCCACAGGGACCTCAAAGTCACTAAAGAATGCTGAATGCATCAAGGTATTTTCTGACTAAATTTTATATTAGTTTGCACCCTCAATAAAAGTATGTGCTTCCAAATCCCGAGAACTGTTTCTTTCTGATTTTCAGCTCTCGTTGATTCAGGCTCCTTTTCTTGAATTTATCCCAGGCAATATACTATAGCAGCGGTGCGGTGCGGTGAAAGAGTGCAACGATAGGGAAAGAATCATCGGCTGGGTAGCATGATGTGACTTCAAAGATAGAATCATCGTGGAGCAAATCATGCTCAAGTAATATCCCAAAATCTCGCACCAGTCTGAAATTAAACCCAAATTTTTGCAGAGTCATTTTAAAACCCAGAAGACACTTAAAGGACTTCACAAAAGGTAATTTTGAAATTTTCTCCTCTTAAACAAAAATAATCTTAAATATTTCCATTTCTACAATGTTATCTAGTGTTGTATTTTAAGAGAAGAGTTTTTAGCATGCCGTACTTCTTATTATGTAAGATATCTACTTATCTTGTTTTGTGGAGATACCTAAAGTATTCCAGAACATTTGTATTTTGTGGTTCCACTTCAGAAAAGGCCTGATCATCAGAATTCCAGAGCAGTATTAATTTTTTCGTAGACTTATTCCATAGAAAACTTGAAAATTTCAGATTCTAATGTTTTCATTTCCAAAGTTTTTTTTCTCACATGTTTCCTGTTTAAAAGCCTTTAAGGGTTTATATCGGTAGTACACATGTAATCTCTGCAAATAAAGATATTTTAGAACTTAAAAATGAAATTTAGATAAAAATTTTGATTGTTATCAAGGTTATGCACTTTTTTCAATCATATCATCATAAAGAGTCGGTGCAAGTACTATTCATTGTTGTCGATGGAGTACCTTAAAGGTTCTAACTTTTAACGTGATTTGCAAATTAAGGGCTTCTAACTGAAAAGTACCTCTCCCGGGCTAGAAGTGGAGCTCATTATTATTATTATTAATATCAGTAGATCAAGAGAAGCCTTTCTGCAGTGTAATTTCGAGAAAGCATCATTTCGTTAAATTTATTTACTCTTGCATAGGTATAGTATCCCACAAATTTAATGTACGTGTTCGATTTCTGATCATTCCAGAAATCACTTATGATGGTAGTGCCTTTTTCTATATTCTCCGTAATCAAATTTACGAGCGTTGGATCACTTCGGTCTTCCACAACTTTAAAAAAACAGCGATTACTTCCACGTTCTACACCACCAAATACCCACAATCCTTCGACGTGTTTTCCTCTATGATATTTTCTTTTCCCGAATTTGTTTTCATCAATCCCAATCTACAATACCACGACCATTTATTTTCGTACTATTTTCAACACAATTTCTGTGCAGACTTCGCGACAGTAATTGTACCAGTCCACAACGGTATGATCACTAACTCCTATTTCATGTATCACGAAAGATCGGTTGATTTTATGAATCCAAAAATATGTAAGTGGAAGAATAGAAGTTATTTTTAACCTAGGGTTTGAAAACCACGTTCCGGTACGAACTGATTTTCGGCTTCCACATTTACAACAACGCCAGTTATATTTATCACTACCATCATTTCGTAACTGCAAAACCATATTCACATTACATTTAGAACAAATGTAATATTGAGTGATTAACTCTTTGTTTTGCAGATATTGTGTTAATTCAAGCGGTGGTAGTTTTTTCAGCTTGATAAGATCACGATAACAATATAACAAGGGTATTCACGCTTTATTGTATTTAGTGTTGCAAATAGACAAGGTTGTAAATTTCAGAGTTTTTCATAGTTCTTTCCATAGAAACGTAAAATTTACACTAAATACCTATAAATACAAGGCCGAATACACCAGAGCGTAAATACCCTTATTCAGTTCCAACTGCCATTGTAAGTGTTTTTCTGCCAACGCACGACCGCATGCAACTAACCACAACAAAGAATGCCAAAGGAGTTGCATATCCTTAATTTTGTTTGTTTTGTTGAATTTCAATAAAGAAGCAAAACTTTCTGGTAAATACAAGGTTTTATTCCATTCCAAGAAGAGAACATTTACAAAAATACCGAAAAATGTTAAGTGCACCAAATCGGGGCTCAATTGGAAGATTTTATATTAGGAAATGATGAGGGCCTCACAGAAACTTCCGAATATGACATACCGTCCTACAGCCTGTTCTGGCCCTGACGGTGTTAGGGCATACTCTAATAAATTTCTGCTCAGGAAACTATCTCAATAGATTTTCATTTTCAATTTAAAGCATTTATTTCAAAAGTTGTGAATCAGAAATTTTTGCAACTAGACTAAAAATTCGTTTTTATTCATTGTAGGACCCTTTATTATTTTTCCACACTATTTAGTTTTATTGAGGCAAAACACAAAATTCGTTCGTGGCTACTGATATTATTTCGTAAGGTTTCCGGCTGAAATTCAAATCTGCAATGAGCATTTCCATTCTTTTATCGAATGGATTTATACCATTATGATCCCCATGCCAAACGAAGGAACAAAGATTAAAGATTACAGTAAGCTGAGGATTGTACAGAACAAAGAGGCAAACAGTATCTTCCCCAAAAAAAAAACAGAAAAAAACTTTTTGATTTTTGCGTTACTCGATTAGTTGTGATGGGTTCAAATGTTGTGGAAAAAGGTCTGTTGTCACCAATATTTCTCCTTATCAAGGAAAATCACTGAATATTTCACTCAACGGCATCACAAGTCCATTTGTCTGGAAGCTCATTATAAATACAGCAACCTAAAATCTTCAGAAATTCAATTTCCGGTTGACCTATTAAATTAGCGTGTTTACAAAATTGGGTTGGCTGAAGCAAAGGTCTTATCGTCTTTCGATCGCGGGAATTAAAGGCTTTCCCCAAAATGGCTCATAGATTCTCACTGAATGAACTTCACTTGACTTTAAGGACTTCATCTTGAGGTTCGCCTATTCAAAGGCAATTTTTGGAGTGCTTTTAGTGTTTATACGTAACCGGACTTAATAATCCCCAACTAAATCACAATTATTTTTATGTGTTGGGGCGGATGTTTATTGTTATGTCGTAAATTTTGTGTAATGTGCTTAACGGTCCCATGTAATACGTCACGTTTGCCTCTAGTGATACATCGTTACAAGGCAGCTCCTTTACGACTTATGACAAGGATAAAGCTCACAGACAGGAAGGCAGTACCTTCCCTCGTAAGTCATCCACAATTATCCAGTTCAGAACAACATTGTCATATGGAGAATATTCTCCCTGAGTTATGTATGTAATCTCCACGCTAAATGTTCGCCGCTTATGTTTAAATGCCATACCATGGATGGCTGGGGTGAAGTTCAGACTTCGTAATATATCGAAAGAAATATGGGAAATTTCACATCTGCGCTGCTCCCAAACATATGGCTTATTTCGAACTCTTTGAATGTGCAAATGTTGATTGTTGGTCTTTTGTCATGTTTTCTTCAGGATTAAAGCCTAAAAGTGGTTTAATCCCTTCGTAAGATTACATTTGTTCTCTGTGGTGCGGCTAAATGGTTGAAAAGGTTAAGAAGTAGCAAACGCTTAGATATCGACCACCGATAATAATATCGTGAAATTATTACAGTATTGTGAAATTTTTGTTTCCTGATACGGAATTTCAATACAGTTTTTTGGTTTCTAGTCCTAACTGTGTAGACATGATGTAGAAAACAATTGACTAGGCACACATGGGTCTATGCAAATTTGAGTTCTAATGGTGATATATTTCAGAGGATTTGGATCCATTGCATAGGGAAAGGCGAGAAAAGATTATTGTAAAAGAACACTACAAACTCTATACTTAGTCTTAGGAGGAAATTGGAAAATATAACTATATCCCACAATGTTTTCGCATGTATGAGTATTGTTGCTCCCTACACTATCATTTAATCGCATTCTTTATTAATCGCATGTGAAAGCAACACAGTAGCAAGGCTATGTGGTCTGGAAATAACAGTAAGTTACCTTGAAGGCTTGCAGCTCTGATGTAGACCCAACATGAAGAAACTCTAGGAAGGCCATACTCTACATTGGTCGCTATGATTCTGTCGATGGATTAGTCTCTTTCGTTGATCTTGAATTCCAGCCTGCCACCACAATATCCAGGCTCCAGTGAAATACTTGAGTAGTTCGAAAACTATTTGATGAAGATGAATCTAAAAAGGAAGTAATAATAAGCAACTAAGCACAAGTATAAAAATTTCCGTAGAAATATAAAATTAAGGCGAAACTAACACTTGCAATTTACCTCTCAGGATTCAGCAAGTTGCCATTCGTATCGTCCTCGGCGCCATGTGCTTCACCCCCTTTTTAGCTCTTTAAGCTGAAGCTAACCTTCTCCGTCTTGCAGAAAGAAGAAAATTGCTATCTAGTAAACTCATCCTACATGTCAAACAAGAAGAATATCCAGTTCTCGTCATTTTTAAAATGATATCGTCTCTTATCTAAACAAACAATCTTAGAGAGCCTCTCGGATCTTATCGCTGCATTCCATAAGCTTGACTTCTATGACTAGAGAAACTATAGAGTAATCCCACGCCGGCCGGTAGTAGAGATGTTTCAGACGAATTTCTGCATATTTTCTCGTCTGTGGGCACACGTTGGGGTTCCTGCAAATGGCATGGTGAGCTACATGGGTACTGATGAGAATTGTACTTGCGAAGTCATAGTCAAATTTTATGCTAAAAGTTATAGATTAACTTGAAACATTTGCCAGGTTGCAAGAGAAATTCTCATCCTCCTCTTCCCCAAAATTTTCTTTTGTTTAAGCTGTCCTGTGTGCTTTGACTAAAATTAGTTTTAAAAAAAATCTATTAGTCCATGTCGTCAGAGCTTCCAACTTTGAAGAAGCAATAAAAGCGATTAATATAAGAGATGTTCTATGCTTTTTAATGGGTGCATGGGACTATGTAAGTACCATTGCAATTTCTAAGTGTTTTAAAAAAATTTTGCCTTCGCCAGGAAGGTGGGACCCGGAGGACGAAGTCCCTTTAAATAAATTAAGAGATTAAATCGCCACTGAAGACATTTCAACAGAATACAAAAAATTTCGGAAGACGAGGAATTAGATAATACTGACGGAGTGTTAAATTTCAATTTTGAAATCAGCTTTGGACAGTGGATGAAAACCAATTTAATACCAACACCTTTCACATAAAACAAAAAATAGTATTTCATTACGCCAACTATCAATAGAAATATATTTTAAAAATTTCGATACACAATATAAATTAATAAAATCTTTCAGAAAAAATACTTTTATTTTGCGAAATCAAATTTTTTCCTTTGTTGTTAATGGGTTCAACTCCGCTGGAAAATGTCAAATAAAATTTTCGGCATGCAAGTGACGGATATATAAATATACTTTGATATCAATATCTAGTATGTATTTGTTCGGAAACGCTCCGTCTATTTATATTATATTGTTTATGGCTGGGATAAAATAAAAGGATCTATTATCAATTTTTGTGTCACCGAAAAAACAAAAGCCTAAGATACTTCTTAAGTAAGTGTCATTTTTATCGTAATAAGCAGTGTGCTAGTAATAAGTGTAATGATGTTGTTTACATTAAAAAACAAATTAAATTAATATAATTATTTAATTTTATTTTATGTATCACTGTGCCTAACAAAATATTTTAAACGTCGTATACCCTTGAACTTTAACGCAAAAAATTGATACCGGCTGAAGTACTTGGAGGGGACTTGTAGTTGGAAACGTACTGGAAAACTTTTCACTAATCAGTAATTTCACTTAGAACAGAGTTCTTGGAAAAGTACTCGTATTTAGTCATTTTCAAGTTCTAAGTACCACATATTTGACTTTATCAATTACAAGTACGAGGTACTGAATACTTACGAAGTACTGCAGTACCTACCGATATAGTTCAATACTTTTACAGTCTGTATGAATAAAGCTCCAGAAAATATTAGATACCCATTTTTTTAATTTTTTAATGGGAAGTGAATTTCTTGGGATATTCCACTATTTCAATCTTTTTGTTACACCCAGTTATAGTGAAAATGAGATTTTGTAAAATTGTATGCAGATATGTCTTCCTAAATTTAGTTGATTGTATTTTCATATAAAAGTAGGAATATTTTTCTTTCTATTGAGTTTTCGACCATACCTTTCGGACAAAAACAAATAAAGTTATGATTTTTTAAACACGACACTATCTGTCGATTTCGGAAAGTTTTAATTGCACGTTAATTTGTAAAATACTCAACATTTCCCAAAATAATAGTTTTCTTCTTCTCCTTTCTCTTTCTACATAAAAGATTACCTAAAATGTTTAGTCCAGATCT
>QYTT01039748.1:0-12368 GCA_006980735.1 Dasypogon diadema
AAACTCGCAATTGGGTCGCACTATTCAGTAGAAATTTAGCTTCGAAAATCGGTTGTCCATCAAAATCCTACCCATCTCATTCCACAAATACGACTGCGACTGCGACTGCCGCAGTGAATTTGCAGTTTATACAAACAGCAAATATTTCGTTAATATTAAATTAGGCCACACGAAATACTTTTAACGACAATCCTGCAAAGCTCCCAAGCAATTTAAAGTATTCCCCCCTTCAGTAGCAAAAGTTAATTGAATTTCCCAGAGCGGATTTAACTTTTATTTACACAAAGAGTTCTCAAATAACCAAACTCCACCAAAAAATAATAAAAATTAATTAAGTGATTTTATTTTCAATTTATAATTTTCGGTCGTTCCCCTATGAACACACGGAGTGTACACACACCTCGAGGGTATTTAAATTTTTACCCAATTTCTGATGCAATCCACGCTCGGGTAATTACTTCAGAAAAAGACAAAATAAAAATCAAACCTAAAAATATGGGGAAATAACGTAACACAAATAAAATGGTGGGAATACACCAACTACATGCTGCTGGGTAATAAAAATTCGGTGATGTTGTGTCGAGTTCAATTTGGCTTATTATTTTCGTTTCAAAAGGTTAGAAAAATTATCACCACGGCCACTAAACTCCCCCTCCCCCAGGTAGTAGGTGCTTGTTGTGTTTGAAATGGTAAAAATTCTGATCAACCGTGTACAACTTCCGCAGGAGATGAACGGGGGCGCAATCGAGCCATGCATACATATTGAAAAATTACCACGTGCCAAGGGAGTGTAAATCCTATTTAGGACCTGCCAAAGCCTACTTGGTATGGAAAACCGAAGTTCGGAGATTTGATTTTCGGTTATCAATGTCGGATTTGCTCACAGTCTAAACTTCCTTTATTGCTCGGTTTTCAGCTGCACGTAAGAATCATCGTGACTTTAATGGTCTCAGAGTATCGGTTACCTTGAGTGAACATATACCAGGCGATATGGAGTGTTTCCAGGAAGGGCAATACAGTTCTGTTTTTTTTTCAAGGAAATCAATTAAAGGCATTACTAGAAAACGTCCCTAAAGCTCAAATTCGTGGTAGATAGGATGGGGAGAACAAATTAATCGCTTTGAAAAGAGATTCCTTATTTTCATTTCCTTTTATCTCCGAACGCATCCATCAAGGTAGAAGAGCGGTTTTGTCCTATACTCCAAACGCTACAGAAAAGTACTTGCTGAAGTGATGGGCAAGGGTATTTTCTCACTTACCTAAGAGTAGAGAAAAGTGATCAAAAATTAGCTTCGTCAAGGTAATTTTTAAGACGGTCACTTCATCAAAAATCTTTCAGTAGCATCATCTCCTTGTAATTTAATAACGAGATCCAACAACCAACTAAATATAGTCAACCACACAGGATGGAACAGTTCAGTGGCTCTCCAATGAACCGTGTCTACACAAAATGTGAAGGCGACATTGATTATGTATCTCTAACAAATTACAGCACAAAGCCTTAAAGAGATACCCAGGAGAGTCTTATCCGTCCAAGTTCCTGTAAAACCCAAAGAGATGGGGTTCTGCAATACAAAGAGTCTATAAATTGGACTAGACAGACGTAAGGGTCGACCACCCCGTCCACCACTTTTATAACCGAATAAGGGACAGCTGATGGTACATATATTAGAAAATAAAGCGCTATGGTAGCCCTCAACAGGAATATTCCGTTTAATTTGAATGAATATTACGCCACATCTCATCACAAGCCGCTGCTCATTCGAAATTTGCAAAAGAGGTTCCCTTGGGGGCCGAAGTCCTAGTTAAAATCTGTCACCGAAATTTCCATCATTGCATTATGGCGGAGAGTTAGATTGAGGTCGTTAAGCGCAAAAATCGGCCACATTATAGCATAATTTTCAGGGGATCCTCGACCCGGGTTCTTGGCATACACAGGAGGACTGCTGGGGCAAAACATCTCATATCATGGCTGTAATGAATTTTCGTCCTTTTCACTTTCTTCCACTGTATATTTCAGCGAAAAGGATCTGAAGCACGTTTAAGGAAGTGGCCCAGCGGCAGGATGGGGAGCCGGCAGATGAATACCAAATCAGCAGCGTACAAGGAGAGCAGAATCTCAAGCAGCAACACCAGCTAACCACGAGCTTTGGAGATGATTAATGCGTGATAAAGACCTATTTTCGTGCATAAGTAATGAAGCAATTTTCCGTTAATTGCGTCTCTACCTATTACCCAGGGGCGGGTGTGAAATTCGTTGGGGGGAGGGGGACAGTCGTCGAAGGCCCCTAATTAACGTGTGTGAGACGCGTCGCGCTTAATTACTAGTTTTAATATAAATTGCGTAATTAATCGTTGACACTGCTACGACCCCGAGAAGCAAATTAGTTTGCAGTTCTTTTCACCTGAATTTTTCATTCGACTATGCATGAAGCGGCCCCAAAGGGTTGCAGTCGGGCCGGGTATTTCCGGCCCCATGCCACAGCCGCTGTACGTGTGTCGTGCCAAACCTCATATCCCCTGGCACATATTAGGAATGTGGGATGGAAATTAGGTGGGGAATACGAGATTTGATTTTAAATATTGAAATACGAAGCTGAATTTCAATGATATAAGAAATCATAAGGCGACGTGCACACGGGGTTGGCCCTCCTGATGCTTTATTTTCGAGTTTGCTGGCTGGAAAACACCATGTCCTGGGTATGAGACGGTCCTCGTTTCTTGGATAAACGAAGCGCACACGGGAATCTCTTGGGATTTGTACGTTTTCTTTGTAAGCAAATAAGAAGACACTTCTTGTTTGCTATCGAGAATGATTTCAGGAGGATACTTTCATCTTGTTACACCGACCGAGTACGCGACTAGCAACAATTTCCTGACTTTAATTTGTTCTGACAGCGAAAGGAATTTGTCGTTCGAGTATCGGTGCGGTGGAAGGAGGAAGCCGTGATCAATAGGGTTTCACTCTTTACAATTTATTTCCGGTGCAATTAAAACTATCTTGATGACTGGAATACGAATGACAGTTGATTGATGTACTCACGAATTTCAAGATTAATAGGGAAGCTGGCTGTTGCGCGGTGTACTACTACCTTCCAATTTTACTGAAGCATTTGAACAATACATCGTTATTCCGTCAAAACATTAGATTTCGAAATTTACGTGAATTTGAACGTATTGCCAGTGGCTTTAAAACTAACTTTTAACTTGTAGAACTGGTGTTCTTCTAATGGTCCATAGAAAAAGCAGGAAAAGTTTTGAAAATGGAAAAGCTTAGGCAGTTGCTAAAATTTCAAAAAGTATTTATGATTGTTTCGATTTGGCGATAAAGAAACATTTCTATGTTTAAATCCCAATCAGTTATTTACACTATTCTTCATGCGACTGTTTATTGTGCTAATGGTGGTTTTGAAGGCAATCTTTTTCGTTTATGAAGTACCTCTTCCTGTAGAACAATCTTAGACTCGCCTAAGCTGGAACCTTTGCAATCACACAAATTTCTGTGGAGCAACTTGTGGAGCAAACATATAGAGTCGTATTTCCGTTTGAAGATCAGTAGTCAAGCGACATTTTAATCAGTGAAGTGATCGTCTAAAAACGGAAGGAAATCTCAATAAATCAGCATTTCCGCGCTATTAATACCTATCACTACTATTTGATTTCCCTGGCAAAAACCTTCACTCTCCGCACGCATTATAAATGTATGCAAATGTCCCAAAGACGCATAATCTTTCCATGAACCTTATCGTTCACTTACAGCGAAATTTATGCCATTTGCGTGGCGAATATTTAAACTGGTTTTGTCTAAAATATTTTGGACGAAAACAACAGCCAAAAAATTTTCTCTTTTTTCCAGTAAGCATGAATGACTTGCCGTCAGGTTTCATTGACACGTTTTTCTTGATGCAAGAGTTGCCACAGTTGGAAAATCTTCAGTTTCCTTGAAAATTTATATGTTTCTTATGCAAATTCCATTTTTTGTTTTTATTGGGACTGACTTACAACAAAAAAATTTAATCATTGTGTTTCGTTTGCTTTCAGGTATGTCTTAGGAGCTCTGGCACATCAATGTTTTGGGAAGCTTGCACGTTAAGCGCTTGGATAATGTTCAAAACCTGTCGAAAAAGACAAGAAGTGCTTGTAGCATTTTATTTAAAAAAAAAAAAATAAACAAAAGTGCATCAGTCTTACCGGACCTGGTCGTGAAATTGTAATACGGTTCTGAGCACCTTTCCAATAGATTTCGTATCGCCCTAAATCTATTTTCCAATTTTTCACATTACGGAATAAATCAACAGGAGGACAAGACTTCTTAAAGAAGCACTAAGAAAACAACTGATAACACTTAAACAACCCTTGATGGCAGTCCAACAAAAGGGGATGTCGTGGGCATGGATTGATTGATTTCTTCTTCTCAAAAGCGAATTGTAATTGGCAACGGTCGAATTTCTATTTTTTATCAGCATCCAGCATCCACAACCCTCATCTGCCGCTTACTACAGAGAATGTGTCGTGCCATTTATAGTAACAACTTGTTGACTCCGACAATTAATCAAATTGACGCGGGATTCTGCACAAGGGGATAGCGTTGGAGTGGGCTACAAATGGAAAGCTCCGAACGGTCTTATCAAAATGCGTACATCTCGGTTGACACTTTAATTCGATCGCTCGATGCTTTTTTAATTGGTCTATTTTAGGTGGTGATGAGGTTTCGCGACGAGGTCTAAAAGCGCCAGAGTTATGAAGTCGGATTCACGGGGAGTATAGGAATATTCCGAGCGGAATTTCTTTTTTGGAGATTTGTTGGGAGAATTAAAACTAGAAGAGCTATGGGTAAGTTGATCACAAAATTTTTCAATATTCGAACGGCTCTGGCGATTTTGTTAATCTGGCTTGCGTGAATGGCAGATTGGTTACCTTTCTTTCATTGGTCAGCTCTATCTGCTGTGGTATCCCACTTAAAAGTCATAATTAAAATATGAACCGTAACTTGCATGGAGAATGTTTCTGAAAAAACTATTTGGCTTGGAAAGAGAGGTCTTTTTATCGCATTATTTCTTGTTCAGAATGGTCCTTTGAGGGTCGACTTTTGTTTCAGTACCATCAATATATTATCTTTGGTATATTTGTTTTCTGCTATTTAAACCCAACAAATCAAAATTAAAAAAAGAAATGGGTAAATATTCATGACAACAATTAGACACTTTCAAAATTAATCAATGAAATTAACTAGCATTCTGCATTATTTATTATCAATGGAGTGGAAATGTTGGGTATCTGACCTGAGGCTTACACATATCTGCCATGGATCAAGATCAGGGCTCCGAGGCCTTCTTCGGCCTAATACATATGTTGACCTTTTGTAAAGTCAGTGAATAGTTTTTATGTATCCACGAAAGCTACAGATTCTTAAAATGATGTTGATCAAAGTAGTAGTGGATTTGGAAATTGAGGACAGTAAGGTTTTTTCTTCCTGTTTAACTGACATGCAAAAAAATGTGGTGAAATCGACGAAGTTCATAAGCATCTCGTGCCCCAGAGTTGAAAGTATAATTTTAAGAAGTGTGATTGCGTCAAATTTTCGGGCGAAAACCTCACACCCACAGGATATCTAAGAACGATAAGTATTATACTGACGAATATCAATATCTTGGTTTAGTAAGAATTCAAATTCAATTCACAGCAGGCTTAATTTGGGCTAAATTTGCCTGATCCTCGCAGAGACTTTTATAATTATTAGATTATCTAGCTTCTCAAGGGCTTTCAGTTGGTCCTTTTCGAAATATATTTTTGTAAGTTTTCATTCCGAATTCTCTTTAGATTTAATTAAATTTATTCTAAGTGGACATAAGAAAAAATCTATAGAGCTTCAAAATTAAAGAGATACTCAGGCATTCCACTATTGAAGGCTCGAGTTCAAATTGATTTAAAGTTAAATCTCGAGTTTGGTCGATTTGGAGTTGTATTTATATGATAGAAACTCAAGGGTAGAAAATTAAAAAAATAGTGCTTGTAAAAATAGATACCCATAGATAAAGAATAAAATCACATAGTCCTTGGGAATAAGAATTCGGTTCCATATTTTAGAAGAAGTTATTACTTTCTAATCACCCAAAGTATTTTAAAGCAGCTTTTATTAATAAACTGATCCCTTCAAGGGTTCCCATTACTCTACTCCCTTTAAGTGCCTCCGGGATTTTATCACTCTACTCCCTTTTAGCCAGAAAAAATTCTGAAAGTTTCCCAATTTCATCTGTCAATTATATCGTGAGTACCAATCAACTTGAATTCTGCAGTTTTCCTCGCCAAATTCTTTGAATATTCATAAACCATACGTTTCGAGAGAAAAACAGCCCCATCAACATCAATCACCCCAGCATAAACTCATGCGTCTCTCAAACGAACCCAATAAAATATAATTTCCCTACAAACGAGCAATTAAAGTCATAACTCCACGATAATGGAATGACAAGGGGCGCGGAAGTGAGGTCGTAATCTCGTCCGCCGTTGCTGGGTTAGTAACCCTCATGGTAGATCATCCATGCGTTGCCTTCTACAATGTTGATGAATTACAACTCCATCTGTGGGAAACCGCCGTAGCGCACCACTACACCAGAATTCCTTCAGTGCAGGATATTGAAAGGTCGTCGTGTAACTCATCCTCGGTGATTCCCCTCACAACAAATCCTGTTCTATCCCTGCGCCGAATTAGCTGCGAATTAGTAGACGTCTCTAGTCAATCTTTGGTTACTGTTTCTGCTGCGGTTAACCTGCCATTCAAGCTTCACGTAAAGCAATCAAGCGATTGTTGAATGCACGGGGGAGAATGTGAGATGAATTTAATTATATTTAGCCGCCATGGCAAACTCCTTTTGCAGTTAACTTAATGGTAGAATTAATTATTTATGTTGAACAGAGTAAACCACTTGGTTCCTGATTGACTGAATCACTTCAAAAGTATCCGCGATGTATGCAGAACTGATGGAGGCGCACCTTTCTGGGTGCTGTGGTGTTACAGACTAAATTTGGTGGTGGGTATTTCTCATTCATTTTAAGTTGGCGAAAAACGATTGTCGAATTGGGAATTGTACGAAAATGGTGTGCGGTAAAAGACGTTAATCGATCGTTGACTGCCTCGATATCTGCGGAATTTTTCGGAAATTTTATGCTAATTCAAATTGCAAATGGATTAGTTAGCGCTTCTCAGTGGTGCAGAAGAACGAGCTCTTTGATCACTAATAAAGGAAAGTTTGGAAGGTATGATTTTAGGGATAAATTATCGCCAGTTTTAGATTTTTGGGCTTTCTGAGGTTTCTGGGGAAATGCTTAATTTGCACCTTGGGAAAATTACTCTTGGACTTCTAGGTACAGATAACTTTGTCAGTGTAGGTTGATGCGTTAATATCGTTATTTCGTTAATTAACCGCAATTTATTATAGTATTACTATTCTACTTCAACCTCATTTATTCAGTGAGGTAGCGTGCATACCAAAGAAATGCAATCCCCGCTCTAATAAATCGAACTTTGGTTAAAATATTCAATTGCTAGTTTTTTATAATAAAAAGCGATGATCACTTATCGAAAATTGCCCATCCTTAAAACAGACACATTTTCAAATGAATATAAAGAGAAATGCTTTTCATTCGCATAGGTTTATAATGGCTTTTAATCAGTTTTTCGCGTTTATACTCAGAATCCTACATCGTAAATCTTAGCTAGAAGTCAATATATGACCTGTGGTTGAAGAAATCTTTCTCTGTGCAAAAGTAACTTGTTTTATTAGATGATAGTTAGAAATTCTGAAATTAATTTCATGGTACTTGTGTTCACCAAAACCAGAAGACGTAATAAAATTTAAGAAATTACAGTGGTTTGACGCTTACAATTTAAGAAAAATGGAAAACATAGAAAAACTCGGAAAACTTACCAATCACGTACAGCAGAAAAGCGTTCAGCCTCAACGACAACTCCATTTTCACTAAATTATCACAAGTGTCACCAACTAAGTCACTAACAGCTAATTTCGTAGATCAATGTTGGCGAGCCAACAACAACACGACCACCAGAATATTTCCGGAAAACCTGCAATTCAAGAGTGAAAATTAAAATTTCATCTGTCGAAGTGCAGCATAGCATAAAAAAGGGCGGCAAAAGTCTCACTGTGATCGTTTTTAGAAAACACCCGAACGGCAATAGCGCCTGCCCGTCCATTAAGTTATGTTCTTCCCAGCTTGTAACCCGTGAAAATTGTTTTCCTCTCCCGAAAAAAAAACTTCTGACGGAAGCTGAAAATTCAATTTACCACCCGACCGGGGCAGGGAGAAGGTGTTCTCCGGGGAAAATCGAATTATTTTCTATTAAATGTCAAATATCTGTTAAGCGTTTCTTTCCCGGGGTTCTCTGGACATTTTTTATGTGGTCCCTTTGACTTGACTCTAGTCATCCTTGTTGTTATCGTTGCCATCCTTCTTGTTACATGTAACCCGATTTTCCTCAATATTTCCCTGATCAAAAAAGGCAAATGTATCAAAATTTCAGTCACGTGTTTCGATGTTTTTTCCGTTAGCTTCCGTTCCATGAGACCGGCCATGAAACGATGGGAAGAAGAAGGAAAAACACAGGAAAACCCATCAGAAGGAGGCGGCTGCTCACTAAACACAATTTCACTTAATTTTTTCCTTCTTCGCCCTCTGTCTATAGTTAAAGCTGTGCCCGGCAACCTAAGGTTAAACTGCTTCTTTGACGGGATCCCGGATACAAGGGAGTTTTATTTAAGGCTATTAAGGCAATGAGAACGACACTCTAATCCAATGTGAACACTGAAAATTGCCAACGGGATGGCCAAATGAAAAGATATGTTGCACCAAATTAAATTTAATGAGAGACCCTCGAGGGAGGGGTTGGGGAAAACTAGAAAGGCTAGCAGGGCTAAGGTATCAACGCCGTGTGTGTCGTCTTTTAACTGAAATGGAAAATTTGATCAGAGAAGCAAAGCGGAGTGAAAATTTGATTTGCTGACTTTAGGGGAATGGAAGAGCCTTGGAGTGGCACTAACTGGGTATCGGATAGTTAACATTCTCGAGGACGAAATGTGGGGGGGACTATGTGAAATGTATCTGTTTTGAAAAAGCCGGCTGGTCTCGATCTCATTTCGTTAATTTTATTTCAAATTACACTTAATCAATGCAGGATTTTCATGAGTATACAAAGTGTTGTCCTTCTGCTTTCATATGCGCCAATCAAGTACAAGGGGTCTACAACCCTTTTCAACTTTGAAGGCTTTTGCCTTCTTAGCGGAATACATTTTGGGTAGGATTAGCACGTGTTTACAATGACTCTTTTTGAGAAACCATGTTATTTGTGTGGGAAATTTATCCTTTTTCTAAGTCTCTAAGATATTTGCCATCGTACCCTTCGCATCTAGAGTAAAGCATTATTTGTGGTGACTTTTAGCTTTCTTAACGTGTAGGGTTACGTATTGTCTTTAGTATGAACTCAGAGTGTAGTTTTCTTTAAAATTAAGCACTTCTGACCACCTACGTTTTGTTTCCAACTGGTTCGTTAGCACGAATGAGTATGGCTTTTGTAATTTGATAATTGATAATTGAAATCAAATCAATGGTAAAAAAGGGCCAAACCTTTACAAGGTGTTGTTGTTTTTATTTTCCATCTAAAGTCTTATTCGGATGAACTATACATCCTATTACACACTCACTTGGCACAATTTCGTTGCCATTGAAATAATGAAATAGTTATTTAGTTGTGAACAATTTTATTAGAACAATCGATCGGGATCTGAAACAAATCCAATCAGACCAAACCAGATTAGAATACTCTCTAAACTAAAAATATACTCGAAGTTGTAGTAAATTTGAATTTTCACAAGGATTAATCACAAACTTGGGTGGTCCTAATGAAAAGGAAGTATTTTGCTGAAATAGATACAAGTTGCACTCAATTTTAGAAAACTTTAGAGATAACGAAGGTAAAATTCTGCTGAGATTTGAGAACAGAATTCGTTGTTTAATTGATCACATCCGGGAAATACAAACAGGCGATAGCCAAGCGTATTTTATTCGACATGAGAAACTTTATATTCACACACTTACAAATGTTAATTAAAGCTACCACAAATGGTAGAATTTGTATAAATGTGCCTGGAACTACTGTACAAATACCCAAAAGTTTGTAATAATTTACCGGCTCTTCAGCTATTCATTTGAAGTGCTGTGGAGACTGAATCAGTTTCTATTTAAATTTTTCATATGCAGGCAATTAAAATGAATTGGATGAGCCGTGTAACTATTTGAACGAAGCTGTTCAAATGTGACTCGTTGCAACGAGGGCAATTTATAATTTCTGTGCTACTTTTATATATTTTATTTTGAATAAACGATAATTCACTATACGTAGGACTCGGAAATACTAAGAGTTTTACTTGCCATGCATGAATTACTAATTAAGGATTGAAAGGATTGGCTTTGCGGCTAAAAAATTAAGTTTATGAGACCAATTGACTTTATCTCGATTCAAATTGGCAAGAATTAAATCTAACGTTATTGTCATTTGCGATATTAATAATATCAGGAGAGAATTGGAAGTAATCATTCGGCATTATTGCCATTATTGCCTACTTAAGCAGAGTTTAATACTGTTTTTACCAAATTGCAACTGCATCCACTGTTAGTAAAGTAGCAAAAAAAAAAAAAAAACAGAATTAAGGTTCATGGGCTTTAATTACTTTTAAAAGTAAAACTTAAGTCCATAGGTCTAGATTTTAATTCTATTTTTAGTGTTCATCTAAACACAACAATTAAAAATTACCAACTAACCAGACATGGAATGTTTTACAGGAAAATAAGTCAGTTACAAGATGGTAGTAATGTGAACTGACAAATGGGAATAAAGGCTAGCTCGATAATATCCCCTACCGAGAAACAGAGCCCATTATGAAATGATAATTGTGTCAACTTACATTATTTGTATTTTAAGTGGAAATATAACTTAAATTATTAAGGAGGCATACTGGGATTTATATTTGGCTTCTGAATTCTGTTGGCATTCAAACTCATTTCCCTTTGTGGTCTATAAAATTTCTATTTAAATTTCTCGGGCCGAAATCTGGACTCTCTGTATCTAAATTGTAATAGAAATCACTAACTGGTCCTTTTTACGGCCAGTTTTAGCAAAAGTTTTCAACTTATTCCTCAGAACAAATCATTCCACTTCACTTCCGTGAAACTTTTTTTAATTATGTTTTATTTTCTTACCGCAAAAAGCCAAAACCACCAGATATTTCGCACCTTTAATAAGTGTTATTCTCCCTTTTGGAGTTAAGTATTTCACGTGTTTTATTTGCCACAAATTTTTCCATCGTCATAAAAATTTGTCTACGTTCACCAGTGAAAATAGTGAAAATGAACATTTTACGGAGTATTACTTAGTATGGCTGTCATGTTGGTCAATTGGAGATTTTATTGCTATCCTTTCTGATCGTTACGATTACTTCATACCTTTAAAAAGCTCAAAATCACTTCATTGTGCATTTCAAAGATTTTCTTTTCCTGCGCAGAACTTGAATCAAACGGCCGATGAATGCACTATTTTGTAAGATACTATAATAGATATTTTTGGATCCGATTATATCAACGTAGGAATAGTTAGAGGTGCTGCTTTCTCGTTTTAGTTCACGATTGGTTCTTTCTCATTTTAAATGGCATTTACGGTGTTGTAGACGATGAGACTCGCAAGATTTCGCTTATTCATTAAATAATGAATTGACATCTGCTCCAATGAAGAAAAGGTCCTTTTTCAGAAGCCATCTTCTTAATTAATAAATTTCATATCATTTCAATTTTATGTGGATTTAGTTTTTTCAAATGCTAATTCTTGTCACAATAATCCATTGAAAACGTTTGCTATTATGCCATCATTCCACGTTACATTCGTGAACGTAAACAACTCCTCCCCACACCAGCTGGTAAATTCTTTTCCCTCATTTCAATGTACATCCACGCAAATAAAATAAATGTTTACGTAAACATAGCAAACACTTGAAAGGAATAATCTTGATTCACCTGCATCTGTTCCTCAAATCCACCACTAGAGCTGCAGTTCTACATTTGGGCATATTCAATAGATATCGTTGGAAGAAGTAACTTGTGACAATATTGAACATGTCCTGCAGATGCAGGATATATTCATTTTTTGTGGAATGTACAGAGATGGCCTGTAAACCCGCACACGTGATGCAAACATCTTAACATTCGGTAAAATTTTGTAGGCATCCTTCCAAAAGATTTGATATATATATCTGAACTGAAGCGCATTTAACATCTTCCGCAAGGTAAACTCCTCTAAGGAATTT
>QYTT01039839.1:0-18132 GCA_006980735.1 Dasypogon diadema
TGAGTGACCATCTGGAATGTATTTATTGGGTTTTCCAAGCAAGGACAATTTTATTTCCAGGTTATAATATTTAAGTTTGGGATAAGTGGTCTACAGACTGCCAGACAGTCCTTGGTTTTACGTTAAGAACATGGTAGGGACATATTCTTAGCCTAAAATAGTTTTTCAAATTAGTCAAAGAAAAGACCGTTTGGTGAAATAAAGATTTTTTTCATGAATTTGAGTTTTTTCTGTGCGTCCTACTTCCTACTTTTTCAACAAGAAGCAAATAGAGGCGCTAATGAAATAGGTTCGTCTGCTTGATGTATCTGCAAAAGAATTAGTGTAATTCTGATTTGTTTGATATTATATTTTATTTGGATAGGTGCGGGGGAAGACTAAATTTTTGAAGTGAAAGTTCTCTTTCAATAAAAAAAGAAAGAAGTAATGTAACCAGTTGTGAAGCTTCGATTATAAATTTTATACCTTTACATTAATATAATCGCCATTTCCTTTAAATTTTTTACTTTTCTTGTTAGTTAGCCATAATTTGATGGAATTTCAAGAAATTGCAAAATTTTTAAAGTTAGTAATACTACGCTAAAAAAATGATTTCGGCAATTAGACAACGGATTCAGTAACACCCGAAGAATGTCAGAATATCATAAGCACCCTTCCAGACCGAGTGTCTGCACCTATCAAAACAAAAGGCAACGTAACAAAATTCCAATTTTATTTGTTTTTTTTTCTATTTTTTTATAATACCTTGTCCGAATTCATAGTAGATCGAAATCTACTAACTGCTAAAATATAACGTTCTTCGATTCTAAACTTTTTCTCATTTGTAATCATTAAAATCTTTAAGCCTGACTAAAATCGCACAAAATTTCATATTAGAAGTGAGCGAGCGGGCATCTCCCTCGCGAATTTTATTTCTAAGTCAATCCAATGAACTCACAATTCCTTTCGTAGTAACCTGTATATTAGATACGATAGTCAATAATAAACGAACGCTGATTTTTTAAATGTTTTATTAGATCACTCTTCAAGTCATCATTTTGACGAATGGTTACTTGATTTTTAGTTATCCAGTGTGATATCATAATTTCTGTACTGAATAGTCCGCCTTTCTTTTCTCTTATGAAAAAATTTCGTCCCATTTATATTATAATTAACAATAAATTGTGCGAGAGAATTATTTCCTAAGCCTTCTGGCCTCTGTATCGTCTCACAGTAATCGAATTTTAGTTTTAATCATAAATCGTTAGAATGATATCTCGAAAATGTTCCTGAAATTTACAAATCAAAACTTCAAATATTCCAAAGTTACGATAGATTTTCTATCTGACCGTTGAGCGCACGAGCACGTATGAACTTGTCGGTCATTTTTCGCTTGGTTTCTTTTGTCTGGTGCTTCTTTATAAAGAGTAACATTAATAAAAGATACCTACTCTGATATACATTTTCTAAACGGAAGGCCCAAAAATGGCTGATAAGCCTTGAACAGATGTAAGTATCTCATAAGTATAAATTTTCTGTACCTAAAGTTTTAAACTTATTTTTATCGAGAAGACATATTAAAATTGGCGTGTAGCACGCTTAAAAACTATTTATTCGGATTTCTTAACACATTTACGCCGGCGCTTTATTAGTAAGAGAGTCAGTCTCAATTTGTATTTAGGTTTTCGTGTAATTTTCTCTTAAAGTTCTCGTGTGTACCACCGGTGGTTCACGCCGGCGTGAACGTGTTAAATTTTCAAGTTTTTTCTTGGAATATTAGTTTTTCTCGTCGGTAAACCTCAAGTTCCCCAGAGCTGGGCCATTTCTAAAATTTTGAAATTTCGCTTTTTTATGTCTACAGATGACAATATATCATTGAAATTGGAAAAACTTTTATCATCTGCTTTAGATGACTACAGCCAGTGCTAGCTTGTACGCCAATTGTTAACTCCATCGAGAGTTACGTCTCCCTTGGGGCGAATCTCTTCGATATTTTTTGGTATAGAGATTCTAAAATGTACTACACATATCCCGGAATATAACATAGAAGTTTGGAAATAATCGCACATTCTATGTTCTTTTAAATTAATTTTTAAATCACCTAAAATTTCGCTTCTTAATGCCACAATACAATCGGTTTTCCATCTTAATTCTGACCATGCAATTTGCTGGTTAACCTTGTTAATTGGCCAACTATCGCCATAGCGTTACATTTGAATTTCGTTACGAAGATTTTCTGGCATGCCACCTTCACTATAATGCGGCCCATACACGTTACGATCTGCTGTACAACTTGGTCGAATTGGACATGTAGTAATCGTATCGTGTGTAGGGCTGCTGTCCAACTGGCTTTAAAGTTCGTCCAACGGCTGGATGAAAATCGAACTGTTTTAATTTTTTGAGGGCAGGCCTTGAGGTTGTACTGCAGATTGTATCGTGTATGGTGAAGTTGTACAACGCATTGTATCAATTGCTTGAGCGTGTGTAGTAAAACATCCAACAAGATGTCAAACCAAGTTGTACAGCAGATCGTAACGTGTATGGGCCGCATAAAATTTTCACTTCAAAAATTTTACAGCTGTACTAATATCGTATAGAATTCATATAATTTTTTCACAACTTACAGCTATAATTTATAGTGAAAAAGTTAAATTCATACTATTACATGCATCTTCTAGTAGGGAAAGAAATAATAAAGTTCTTATTACATCATTTTGCTAAAAATAGAGACTGCAAAAGAGAAAAAAATTGCATAAAAATGCCGTTAGAAAGTTCTTTTACGAAATAGTGAGTATAGCCAAATATTGATGATTTCATCCGTAATCCCGTCCGAAAAAACCAAATATCTCCATCGAGTTAATCAAAAAGTCACTAATACCGCACGTGAGACATTTCTACAGATTTTTATTCTCAAAATAATCAGGTTTCTCCACGTTCTTATTATCCAAAAATCGAACTACATTTAGGTCCAAGTTAGACGTCAGCTCCAGACATTTTGAAATGAAAAAGCATACTCAAACAGATTCTTGTTTTATTGAAAAAATTGTTTGCATCTGAACTTGTGGCAAGAACAGAACTTAAAGGGAAAAGGCGGTATATTGTGAAAATGGTGTTAATAAAGGTCAAGCCGTACTTGTATACTTTTCAGTCCGAAACCTTGAGCTTAATTTGTTGCAAAGCCATTTTATACTTACTTGGAATTTTTACTAGCCACTTTCCTTGCTTGCTATCGCCCTCTCGCTCCAAGTGCACCTTCTTTAAGCAGTGCAGGTATTGTAAGCAAATAAGTAAACCGTCATTGTTAAGCTGTTTGTTTAAAATAGTCGCAATTTTTTCCAAAGGTAAAACTTTCCCACGGTAGTCTTCTAGTCTCGCTAATAAATCTTCTGACTGTTTCTAAGAAATTAAAAACGATATGAATATATTTATGCAGGCTTGTAGGTTTATACCTGTAAAACTCCCAAGTGTACGTATACTGAATCCGTATTTTCATGGCCTCCTTGGGATATTAAATGCACCCCCCAGATAAGGGGTTTTTTTACAAAATTACTTACAGCCCAATGAGCCCAGGTGTTCAACGGATCACTTAAAAATTCTGCTTTCAGACGAATTTCTTTGGTCTGAAGCATATCATCAATGACATCCTGTAGACCATAGGGTATTTTGTGTTTTCTGACAAATACTTTGGCAAGTTCTGTTTTGGAAAAATCACAGCTTCCTTTATATTCGCAATATTTTTCAAACATTCCTTTCCAAAAGTTCATTTTTGAATCGTAGTTCTCGGGATTAACATTTCTCGGACGAAAGGGAGAAAATAACACATCCATTCGCACATCGTTTGTCCAACATTCTGGAAAGGGGAATTTATTCACAATCGTTTCTTTGGCCGACATCCTCCAATTTTAAGAGAATTAGCACTAGCAAAATCTTTACATTCCAAATTAGAAAACTGACAGCACAGATTATTTTTAAAATTGCCTTCTTCTTGTTTTTAAGGAAGAAGCACAAAGCTATCTGAAAAATCTAAACAAAATTTAAAGGGTGGCTAAAGTTGAGTGGACGTATTTCTTTACAGAAAATGCGTTACTGGTCAGGCCCAGGGGACGCAGAACAGAACAGAAGCGCTGAAGAAGTACTTAAAAGTGTTTTATTATTATTATCTGAGTGACAATTTCATTGAATTATAAGAACTTGGTATTAACGAAATTCGCTAAAAAAATTTAATCGAATTATAGCATGTGAGGAAGGAGCAATGTTCTGAAGTAAAGTACCGTTAAATGTTTTGTATCAGTGAATGCTATCCGCTACAGAATTATGTGAAGTTAGGAAACTTTGACACAGCATAGTAATGCCAATAATCAAAGTAATATATGCAAAAAATAAATGTAGAACCTAAAAATGTAAGTGAAGAGGAAATTGCATTTGGAAAGGAGGGGAGGTGCTGCGCTTGGTCGCCTAAATGCATAGGGAAGAGAAAGGCAAACTAACGGAAAGTTTGAGACATTCGGCAAAGCGGAAATCTTTGGAGGTTCAAAAATTTAAACAGGTACCAAATTCCCAGTACTTTTTACCAAAAATTCCTTGAATTCTAGTGGTTTTGATATAGGTAATAATAATAATGACATAAAAATTAGTTCTGTCTGTTGCGGTCGAAACAAATGTTCTAACAAGAAAAAACTCAATATAAATATAACATGTCCCAATTTAAGTGACCAAGCGGGCGTTCGGTCATAGACCTAATATTCTAGGGGTGGTTGTGGTGCAATTCTAACGGTTTCCTAAATAATGGCACTCTTGTGCTCCACCTCATTGAGAGCAAATTTCAAAGTTGAAATTTCGGCATTTTACATAAATACGCGAATTTCTCAAGAAAAGTTGTAATTAATATATTCTTTTCTTGAATAATTTGAAATATTCGTAAGTTTCCCTTTAATCTGATATAAGGGGCCCTATTCACGAATTCGATTCGACTACAAATACGAATCGAATTCGTGAATAAGGCCCAAGGTTTGTATCCATCTATCTCGTTTTCGATATAATACAATACATCCCGAAGCCGATCTTTTTTTAGCATTTCTTTCTATGAGCAATAACAAAATTCCCGGAACAATAAAGAGGTAGAATTATGGAGAATTATAGAAAAATAAAAAGCATGGTCTCGTATCAATTTTTGTGTCAGATCGGGTGACCTTGGTGGACAGCTCGTCTAACCTCGTCTAATCCGTAAACCATAGGTAGTTGTTAGCCAATGTCTATTATCTAATAATAGTAGCATAATGTGACAGCACGTTCTCAGGGGGAAATATTATATTTCTGAAGGTTAATGCTTCAAGCATTGAAGGTAGGCGTCCCTCCTGAAAACCTTTCCTTGCTGGTTTTCTTAAAAATAGCAAAATTTCCAGGAGAACATCATCTTATATGCAAACGACATAAATTTATCTCCTTTTTTTATTGTTCCGGGAATTGTTCATAGAAAAAGATGCAGAATAGGGTCGGCTTGGAGACGAGTTATCTCGGCATTACATTTAACAAAAACATTTACCGCGTATACATGCAGAGTTGAGTCTGGGTTGAACCAGGGTTTCGAGCTCTTATGAACTGTGATTTCGACCTGGCTTGAAATCAATCTCAACTCGATTTTTCAACCGTTTGTTCACAAATACGCGGGTTGAAATTGTAATTCAATCTCACCTTGATCTTTAAACCCTTTGCCAATACGTGGTAAATGTTAATCATGGTACTTAAAATTTAAGAGGCATCTGTTTCTTAAATACATAATAAGTCTAATCTTGAAATTATTTAACTGAAAAGAAGAGGGAAATTTAACTGAGTTTCATATTTAATTTCAGCTGACAATTCATTGAAAAGTTCTAAATCTTTGAAGATCACAGTGTTCTAAATTACATCTTTGCAGGGGCAGTCTCTACTCCTTCTTCAATATTAATTTTTTTAAAAGTATCCATTAGGATCTCACGAGTAGATCAACCGTGGCAGAGATCCGCATTACCATGGTCCCCTTAGACACGCAGTCCTCGGTGTAAGCTGTTCCACCTTGACTTCGGCATGTCTATCTTAGTGTTGCATCTCCGTTTTACCTGTCCGGCATGGGTGACCCTACCAGTAGTACTATTACCGTCGCCGTAACTCCCTACTCCGTATCATTGATGCGCTCAAGCCCCTTCACCACGACAAGGTGTAGGCATTTCGAAGGAAGGGCCGTTACTAATAACATTTTTAATTTCATCAATTGTGCTTTTTTGTCTTATTTGTGAATTCACTTTTAGCTCTTCACACAGTTGTGAAGGAAATTTTGTAATTTTTCTCCGCCACATCAAAAACCGTCTGTATCCGTATCCTTCTATACGCGCTAAGTTCTGATGAAGAACATAAATATTCATTTCAGAAAGTCCTGGTTATCGACTTGACTTATTTTTTCATAAAACTGTTTAGCCACTGCTGTCCAGTTCTGCCTTGTTCTGAGTTAAGATTATAAGCAAGGCTATTGTTTCTGCTACTTGATTACTTTACGAGTACAGCCAAAAACTCGAGTTTCTGGGAATTTCAAAAGCCCAACTAAGGTACTTTCAATTGGAGGAAGAATCGTCAGCTTGTACCTTTCTAATCCTTTGGTGTTAGGCTTTAAATTTTTCTTCATAGCTAACGCATGTCTTCTCAGAGTAGTTAATAACAATTTTAAAAACAAAATAGTTTGTATCATAAAAAACGTAATAATGTATCGATTAAATGATAAATAAATAAGTAGAATACCAGAAAGCTTACGGAAGCTGGAAGGAAACTTATTTGTATAAATAAAAAACTTGTAACACACTTGTTACACATTTATTCTTGCCGCATTGACGCGACTGAGAGGACAGCGCCAGTATTTTCACAGCTTGGTAAATATCGCTTTGGTCATGTGACACGATTGCAGATAGCGTGTTAAAGCCCAGGAACTTGTTTGGTATTTGGTATGTGATGATTTTATGAAAGGAGATCTTCGTGTGTTACACTGTTTAACAATAGTGAAAATGCGCTCAAAAGCTCTGGGTAGACAATGTCGTAGAGGCGTCTAAGATCCTACAAGGGTTGTAATAGCCAGAGGAGATGATAATGGGGTTTTGAGTTTCGAAGAGTGATACCGAAGTGTGTATTTGCACGCAACACGTATACTATAATAATGTTAGGTTGCGGAGGTCGAACTAGTTACGTCGCGATCAAGCACTTCTTTTTCTTCTCTATATGTGTCCGTGATAACCACCAGTTGTATGCTTTTGGTTGTTCTTAAGCTCCCTGGCTGCAAGTGCTTTAAGTGCTTCAAACTATTGTTCTTTTAAGGCATTCATACGGAATTGTATGGGTATTCGGGAATTTCTCTATATGACGTGTTGCACTTTCGTGGTTAGATGTACTTCTGATTTCTCTTATGTAAAAAATTGAAAAAGCAGTAACATGCAATGACTATTTCCTGGACTTTTTTCGGAGTTATCTTATTCACGTTATCAAAATTTTGAAATTTCGAGGAAGTATTCACTTTTTTTTTGTCCAAGCGAAAGCTTTCTGTTGGAAATTGTACCTTTGTTGTTAATAATCACTCACTCAGTCTCACACCCCGAAGAAGATACGAACTCAGAGGTTTAGTTACATCAGTAATATTAAGCATTTAGTGATAGCTGGTTGGCTGAAAATCCTATGATACCCCTCCCGGCATTAGTCGAAGTGAGATTTTCGAAAAGAGATTTTCACTCATTTTGTTAATGACCCCCCTATGTTAATCTTGAACGCACTTTCGTGCTAGGTCTCCAGGGCATTCATAACATGCATTTTTCATGCTTTCTTTCACGGCCACTCATCGTTTTTCTTCCTTTAGCAGCATCCTCTTTGAGGGAGTGTAGATACTACCATTGGATTTGCTTTTGGATTCATCTGCCAACAACCTTATGCGTTGCTCCAAGAAAAGCCTTTATCACTTTTTAAAACAAGCGGAGCGTACTGCGAAAGTTTTCCGACCTTCACTGGAAGGGTTACGTAGTTATACGCGCATCATGTGTTTGGATGGGGTTAGGCGAGGTGAACTGCGTTGGAAGGTGTTTAGAGTGATGCGCTTGAGAAGGCCTATCTACCTAGGAACAGCGGGATCCATGGGACCACATTTATTGTGGCTTAGGAAACTCTCTTAAACTAAGTACTGCTAAATCTATATATCTAGGGTAATGCCAACTGAGCCTTTGTGGATTTTAACCTTAGAATTAATGAAAGAGAGAGCAAAGATAGAATTAGAAATGGTCTATCGAAGTGGACAGCTGGAAGGCAGGCTGTGCCTTCCGATTGGGATTAGCATGTTGCTCGGTTCCAGAAAGGGTTACATAGAAGAATCCATATGTGCTTCTCTTAATTTGCTTACCAATATACGAGCCAACAGCGGTGAGTATTTTTGGGCATCAGTGTAAGAAATGTTTGCGTCTTGGAAACTCTTAACATCATACTATTCTTCAATCGGCAGCTGTTACGAAACTAAATTTTCGGTCGGGAATTGTTCTCAATAAGCTTCTTTTCTCATAGTTAGGCCAATTCTTTAGCGAAGCAACACTGAATGAATAATAAATAAGACGAAAAAGTATGGCACACAGGCGGGTATCGAAATCAGATCCCGTCCGGAATTGTCCATTGTATAATTCGGATGAAGGATTTAAACATGGACAGTATCAGGCAGGCAAATCATCCGGCCTAGGCTCCTCTTTTCCCGATCTGATATTCCGAGCACTCCAACATCCGTATTTCCTGTGTGCTACAGCGAGGAAAGTAAATGCGGTCATCTAGTAAGAATCAATCTACTGTTTATGTAAGCAGGATAAGAGCAGACCTGATCAGGCTTAGTATGCACCCAACTCAATGATTACTTCACTAAATATGGTATAATAAAAACGTTCTGTGAGGCGCAAGAACCAAAAAATATTTTGAATTTTTTGTGAGAACTCTTCGGCGAAGTATCCGAAGAGTTCTCACAAAAAATTGCAGTTGATGAATTTTATCATGGGGTTGTATTCAGTAGGCTTTGTTGGCTTAAGTGCAGAGATTTTTAGGCACCACTGTTATCTAGAGAAAAACGAGGTTTTGGGATTTTGGGAGTTTTCAACAAAGTCTAGCTTCTTAAACAAAACTAATGATTCGTATTACCAGTAGAAACAGATATGTGATTGTATAAGCAGCACGATAAAAACAAAAAGTCGATGGAAAATATTTTAAGCGCAATCAGCTCTTTCCTTTCAGGTACTTTGAGGGAATTCTGCAATTATATCAGTCCGTGTTGTTACCTGAATCTGTTTTGCAAATAAAAATTTTCATCTCCTTTAATAGTCGCATGAAACGAAGAAATTGCATAATACAAACCCATTAATTTTCATTGCTCTCTAGTCAAATTCACCTTAAAGCAGAATTTCTTCCGTTTTTGAAAAGACTTCATAACCATATCCTGCCACATAATATACTTAATGGAATGCAGAATGGACGTCCGAGTCCGACAATTTTAATAAACAGAAGGCTTTCCTACTCATAACTCATCCAACCCAACCCAGTGAATTCATTTGCAAATTTTAGCATATACCACCCTTACTGACCTTAGTCTGTTCTGTAGTTTTCTTTAGTTTTAGTGGAGGCGGTAAAAAATGTGTCACAAAAAATATATCCTGGACGAAGGTAAGCTTACTACCTTTGCAGACGTTTTGGAGGGAAGAGAAAATTTCCTACCACTTCTTAAGAATTTTTCATCAATTGAAGGTGGTGAGGAAATAGAATTTCTTGTATCGACCTCCACTTGTACGCTAGATGCAACGGGAAATATTTATGATAACTTAATTCCGTTGAAAATATGGAAATTATGAGGAAAATTACGATGGAAATATTCAAATACCCCGTAATGGTGCTTGCTGAAACTATTCAGAGAAAAGATGAAAACACAGAGGAATGTCTGCGAAGTTTTCTGTGTCTGGAGGGTAGCGAATTAATGGTTTGAATTTCTGCATTATGCAGAGAGATTTCAGAACTATTTTCGTTTTTTTCGCCAGAATTAAATTTTCAAGAATCTGGAAAAGGAAGCTCTCTCTTAAAAAAAAAAGAAAATGTGAAAAGTTTATGTGACTAACCTTCCTGCTATGAGATAATGAAATCCTACTTATTTAATTCGGTTAATATTGCATTGTAGATAGCAGTCTCGTAGCTTGTAAATATTTAATTGTTTTTGTCTCAAAAAATACTTCTGTAGCTTCTGAGGGTTTTATTTATAAGTAAAATCTTGTGTTTTATTAGTGAAACTTATGAGATGGTACCAGAAGCAGGAACAGGACCAAAAGCAGGAACACTTTATAAATATTGACAAAAGACATGAAGTTATAGATATCGTGATGGTTTTGAGGGTATAAGGAACGCAGGGAAATAGGGAAGTCCTAGTGGTAAAAGCGGGGCGAGCTCCACTTGTAATGATTTAGCAATATAAAAGAGACCGTGGAGTGTTTATAGAACAGAGAGTGAAGACGTTTTTGAAATTGTTAAGATAACGAGGAATTTTGATTCTTATAGTAAACAGAAAGTAAAACCTGTTTTAATCAATTAAACATTTATTGTATGCTTTTCATTAATCTTTCGCCTATGCTCACCCGTGTTATCTTTAACTCCATCATAGATAGGGTGCAGAACGCTGTACAAACAATTAGATTTTCCTTTTAAAGTTTCTTCCCTAAATTACCTATTATTTTGTTTTCTGTCCTATTGTAATCTAAACTACCTTTACCTGAGTTGATTATTTCTGCGCAAGTAAATTTATTGGTTAATAATAAAATTAGCAACAAACCTAACACTTTAGAACGTAGTGGTGTCCTACCAAAAAAAATTGTGAAGACTGAAGAAAGATCAGATAGTTTTGTACAATAAAAGCCCGTTACTAGATCCAGCAATAACGTTATAAAAAATTTAAATAGAACCACTTTTCAAGAAACTGTAAAGCGCAACTTGTAGACTAGAAATAGCACCGCTAAAAATTGTAAAGCTTTTCAAAATTATATCAAATTTAGCTCCTTATCGAGCTTTGTTTGTATAGTATAGTTCAGTCTAGGCCCTGAGGATGTCTAAATAGGACGAAACGCGTAGGCTCAGTAAACTTCGTTAAGTTTTAATAATAAAATTTTGTGGAAGTGAACTTGAAGTCGTTTTCGTAAATATGTCAATTGTATTTAGTGTTTATTTATATTGAAAAAGGATAATTGCACGAATTCCCTTACTGAAAAGCATTTTAGCAACGCCCAATCTTTCAAAAATAACAATAAATACATTCCCTTGTGCTGTACCTCTTAGCTAAACAAAAACTCAATTCAGGGTGAGCGAAAAGCCGAAACTATCTGACAGTATCCGAACTGAGTGGGTACAATATTTACCGAATACAACGTCTTAATAACACTTCAGTCTGAAATTGTTGGAAAATAATGTCTCATTAGTCTATCAATTTACTAGCACAACTATATACCCATACCCACAGGTTCGAAAAGGTTAAGGGGAGAGTAATTATTGCTTTGAGAAAATTTCTCTTGAATGGAATATTTTGGGGTGAGAGGAAACTAAAAATTGACTTTCAGCAGTTTTATTGAATAATCATCTCAAAACAAATTTTCGTTAATTTTACACATTTTGTAATACTTTCCTAGCCTATAGCGGGTTGTTTTACTGCTTCTTAATGCTCTTTGTTTGTCTCTTGATACAAAGTTATCCAGCATTACATAATTCTTCTTGCTTTATAATATTTATTAATAGATGTATATAATTTGTTTACCTTTTCTTATATAACAAAGTGTAAATAATAAGGTTTCCTTACATATACTCTGCTATGTGGAGATATTATAATGTACAGTTACTTTTAAATCTTATTTCTTTAAACAAAGTTACATTTTACACGTTTTTATTGTTTGTTTTTTATTTTTTTCCATATGTATAGCATCGTGTGACAAAGACATATTCTTTGCATTTTTGTTTGCATTTATCATTTATAAGGACACAAAAATTTTAACAATTTTATTTCAAGATTAGGCCAAAGTCAATGTATGCATGTAACAATTGGTTTGGTTGTAAGCATTTCGTCCTCTTTTGTGTTTTTCCTTAACATCGAAAAGTCGTAGATGATTTTTGCAACTGAAACAATATAGTGCACGAAGAATAGCACATAAATACACATTAAATGCGAAGTAATCCTAAAATTTCTAACGCCTATAAATAGAAATAATTTATCTAAACATACTAGGAAGTGGCGATTGCAAATTCGCTTACAATTATTCAAGTATAACTTAGAGAATACTATAAAAAGACGAGAGAAATTATTTTAATTACAAAACTAATCTATAAAATTATAAAAAAAAATACAAAAAATACACAAATTATCACAATCAATTGTTTTTTCTCATTGTAATCATAGTCGTATAATGGTTGTAAAATCTAGTAACGTTTTAGACAGTAGAGTAAATGGCTCGGAAAATGAATGTGCAGGCAGCTAATATCGCTTGGTAAAAACCATTGTTGAGGTAAGCGTAGGGGTTAGTTGAAACAGATTTGTGTTCTTTAAACCTATATCACCTATAATCTCAGACAGTCATGGTCTTTTTGAAGCCTACTTTTTTGAGCACATACCCCTAAGTCAATAATACACAAGATATGAGGCTTCCCATTGTGCATAGAATTTTTTTTTACATGTAGGTACTCTTCATGAACATGTTAAAAAGCCATGAAGAGCGCCGAAAATTTCATATTATTCATGATTTATTATTTTCCTTATAATTTTTATTTTAGACTTTATCATAAACCTAAAGCTTTCCGCTTAAGTTCTTTAAGTTAAGTTAACGTTCTTTTTTTTTTTGTCTCACACTTCTGAACCATATTTCACATGAGGTCTAATTTTTGGTTGATTTGTTTTTTTCTTCGATTTAAGAACGTGACCTTAGTCGTCTTTCAATAGTAATGTACACGATGTCTTGGGATACTCTACTAATGTAGCTCCATTTGAGATAGTTATTCGTTAGATAGTAGGAAATATTAATTTTTTAATATCTAAATCTATTATTTTTCGAGAAAAGAGATTGCTGAAACGATTGCATATGTGAAATTAAATTTTTCAAGCACTACTATGCAGGTATAACATATTTAATGCATCCAAACCGTATCACACAGAAGGAGCTAAGGAAGATGCTTATTGCAGATATAGGAACTCAGTGGCCTGACATAAATTAAAGAAGACTATACAGAGATCTTAAAAAAAATATTGTGATTCCCACCTTAAGCAGAGCAGTGTGACCTAAAAGATGTTGTTATCATCTGTTTTACTTTACGGCTATGCGGCTACGGCTCTCAGGCGGAATATATTTACTACACTAACCTACTTGATCTCCGCTTCACCATCTCTAATTTTCTTTTTCACTCAAGGATGTATTTTATTTAATAAGGTATTGTCTTAGCTTTGACTTCATCATAAAAACGCAGGCTTTCGTTTTGTATATACCTGGAGAAATGGCTCTTCTTAAAGTGATAAGCGATATTCGTTCTTTACATGGCAAACGAGAATTACTTATTTTGTTTCTTCTTGATTTTTCAAATGCATTTGACAGCGTCTATGACAGGAAATTACTAGGAAAATTATTTAGCCTTCATAACTTCTCTAATAGTGCAATAACACTTTTAAAAAAATGTCCTTACAAAAAATCTCAAGAAATGGTATATACTTCATCTCACTATGGAGTTCCTCCAGGTTCAATCCTGGGAACGCTACTTTTTAGTACCATCAGTGATATGGGATGTTTGTTTTTCTCGTCCCATTAGCATCATTGAGGATTGTGTAGTTTGCATAAAGGACTACTTGCAAGAATTATGTAAATGGGCATTAGAAAATTATCCTAAATAATATTGTTATTCCGTATTAAATAAAATTTGATAACTTGGGTGTCATTCTAGATTCAAATTTGAGATGGCGACTGTATTAATTCAAGTCTGTGCAAAATCTACGCCACCTTACACAATCTATGGTTATAAGATAGAATGCTCATTTCTAGATTGCGATGTCATCTGGATAATTTATTGTTCTTACCAGATTTTACCCAGGGCTGTCTAGTTTTTGTTCAGTTAGGTTCACTAGGCTGTGGTATTCGTACACTATTTGATTGGAAGTTTGACAAGAGTTCACGCCATTTGGCTATTCAGTATTTTTCCAAGTGTCTTCGCAAGAAAAGAATAGACATCAATTTTGAAGTTTTTGAAAATCGGAAAATATTGTTAAAGGGAACATTTCGTTGCGTCTTCGTTGAACAAACGACACTTTGATTTGTTATATCGTCAATGAATGTTCCGGTTATACATCATCGTGTCTAAATTGTAGATGACGACGGATTGATGATTCCAACGTTAAAAACAAAACTATTAATGAGAAAAGTCAACAATTTCGTATAAAGTGATTCCACGATATCTCTTCCTGCAGGGATACTTCCTCTTTTGAGACTCATGAAAAATGCACAGAACGAACGACGATACAAACTATACAATTTCTCTCATTTGATATTGTGGCAAATAAAGCTCCCCACCCCTCATTATAACTTTGAAATAGATCTAAAGGGCAAACTGTTTTGTTGGGTTTCCTACATTCTTCGGTTTTTACATTAACCTAAATTAGAGCACATGACTTCTTTTATATCACCGTCAACAGGACATAAAAGATTTGCCACAAAACCTTTTGACACCTTTGGAGTTTCATTAATAACATCGTGATAAATAGAAAAGGGGTTGCTTCCTAATAAAGAAAAGCCGAGTTATACTATTATTTCTTAACCTTTAGAACACACCCAGGCACACACATATGCAAACCTACAATAATAAGGTAATCACTTTCGCAGTGAAAGAAATGTGAAGGCGTGTGTGCGACTGACGCAATTATCACATTTGAATGGACTTCAGCTTTTTCTGAATTTTATGGGAAATTATCAATAAGATTGAAAAGAAGAATTTTAAATGAATTGTTATCGGAAATAATATTTTATAACGATGTTTATATATAGACTAAACTTTACTGATACCTTCGCCCTCGGTTGTTATTTCCTAGAACAATTTCATTGGAGAAAAAATCGAAATTGGTTTTATTAATAAATGAGTTTTCGAAGTATTTAGATGGTATAAAAGAATAGAAAAAAATAGATTTGGTTACATTCAGGGAAATATTGGGCGGAAAAAGAAAATAACTCAGAAATTCATAAATGGGAAGTCTTTACTGAAGCATTATTTATGAGCAGTGACGGAAGAAGTTTCAGAATACGTAATTACTGTTATGCACAATTTTTGTATAGAGTGGAAGCAGTAAGCAATGTTCCTGATGAATTTTGTCTTTTAAAGGGTAGGGACATTTATATATTTTCAGGGCCCTATATTTTCAACTTGGAAGCCTGAACTAACACATTGAGTGCCATGGGGGGTCGCCGGTCATCTCAATTTAAAAGCTCTCTCTGGGAAAATGCATTTTAACACGTAGTTCTCTCACGAAAGCTTATTTTCGGGAAAAAACCGGGTGTTGCTATGAAAGCAAATGTCTGTTTTTTTTGCTTAGTATCACTTTAATATAAATATTTGTTTTCCAAAGTAATTTGTTTTAGATATCCGATGTCTTCATTAATGCAAGCCCTACATCTTATCAAGACGTTGTTCACTACCGAGTATTGTTTCAAAAATGTTTTTTTTTTTTTTAATTTTCCAAACAAAGGTTAAAGTTCATTTGGAAGTTGTTCAAATTGGGTTGGCAATCATAATCATCAACGATTGCGTTGAACGACCAAAAATGCCGCATAACATTTGCTCAAGATTAAAGCTTTTCTACTTAGACAAGGCATTAAGTATCGATCTGCACATACTTTCCTTCTCAAATAAGTGAGTACAATAGACGAAACGTAAGGAAACCTTAATCAAAATTTCGAAAATCAGAAATTGAATGTTTTGTAGAGGCGTACACAATTCAGAGTGTTAAAAGTATCGAAGCATATACACATTAAATCCTTGTTATTTACTGTGTTTTGTTTGAAACTTTTTTGTATTGTTAACTGCCAAAGACTACAAACATAACGATTACTTAAGTCTATTGTAAGTGGCTTACGTTAAGTTACATCTTTTGACAGGTTGCTTACGTTACATTATATCCACTGTAACTGGGCCTTAAGCAATAAATTTAAACGAATCTTAGAAAGGTGTCTCCGAAATAAACAATTCAAGCAGATCCTTGTCCTTGTTACTTAAGTAATGGGAACGAGAAATTTAGTGTTCCTGCAATACATTCATTCTCCGAATCCATTCACATTTCATTTGTTTTTCGTTTTGCACTTCTAAATTATAACTAAATTAAAATTAAATAATTTAAGTTTAATTTGAATAGTTTTCATAAATTAGTTACCACTTATTTAGGCTGACTCTTCAGTTTTCGGTCTTGGCATTTGGCTAAGATTTGAGTCGGAATTTGGTATCGATGAGTAAGTCTGCCTTTTGGTGACTTCATGAATATAGAGGCCAGCAAACATGCAGCATATAACGAGCAGTACTACTATCACTGTGTATAGTATAATACTCTCTGTATCTGGACCAAAGTACAGTGAGTGTTCTGTAGCAGTGTGTATTGTAGTAATAGCAGGTGTCACATTTGTTGGGGGAGGGTTCATAATTGGTGGGCTTTCACTTTTCACGGCGATTGTTGGTAATACAATATTTGGTGTTAATACAGACTGGAAAAAAGTCGAGGAAATTGTTGTTGAAGATTTTTGCGCTGTTGTAGGTATTGTTGATGTTGTTTGAGTAGTATTAACGGATGGTGTTGGAACAATTTTCGTAGTTGGGATGGATGGACTGGTTGTGGTTTCTGATGAGGAGCTTGGAATGACTGTAGTTGAAGAATTTTTCACAATAGTTATTGGTGGAGTTGGAGTAGATGTCGTTGATGTTTCTGGTTTTGATGTTGTTGTTGATGTAGATTGTATTGAAGTAGCAGCAGTTGTGTTTGTTAATACTTCACTAGAATCAGTCGTTGTTGTTGTTGTTGTTGAAATTGTTGAAGTGCTTTCTTCAGCACATACCATGCAACACTCACCCTCGACTTTCACTTTGTTTTCACAACTCAGCGGACGGCAAAAACTGGTTTGACATTTCGCCTCATTATTTATACACTGGCATTGTGTGCAAGGATCTTCTTGCCAAGAAATGTCATTCGAAAAAAACTTTCGAAGGTTTTCTGAAAAGCATCCAGATTCATCATCACACTCCTTGTGACACATTTTCTGTCCTGCAAAGCAGGTGCACTGTTGGCACTTTGTTATCCAAAAAGAAATGGTCCCATTAACATTTGCACAATTCGGTTCGTCAATACATTGGAATTGTGGACAACATTTTCCCGGGATATTTGAACCGGGAGCTCTTTCGTATGGAACCTGTTGGGCCTTGAAACATTTTGGAAGCGGACAATTTCCACTGCACACACACGACATTTTGGGACAACATTTTTCAATTGCAGAAACTGTGGGGGCGGTGTCATAATCATCAGTAAGGAGATCAGTAACGCTTCGTTTCCATTTGTGTTGATTTTGATTTAATTGGTGATGATAACGTACAGACTCTGGAACCAGACTAATGTAATCACCTGGAACAATTTTTATCGATTCACGTCTTTTATATTGGAGGCTTCGTTTTCGAAGCTCTCGAGGATGATTACTGCTTTTTTCAACAACAAATCTGGGTGTATGGCGTCGATTATGTTCTCCTCTCCTATTAGTGGGGTCAGTCTCATGATGGTTATCGATGTCATCAGCATCAATGGAATTTTTCGTATTGTCGTCAAATCTGGTTGTTTCATATGTCACACGTAAAATACTGTCAGCTGGGCATTTAATCTCCGGTGGGCACTGCACATCTTTACAATCGAATGGATCTGCAACGATATTAAGAAAACATTTAGTTAGCATCAGGGCGATAAAAAATTATGGTAAATTTGCGATAGCTTTTCACGTTTATTAATCCAGTGATAAAATCATTCGGGGCCAAGCTCATTACCTTATGACCTCCCGTTGTACATATGAGAGTTTACACTAATTTATGTGACTGATTAAAGCCACA
>QYTT01039863.1:0-11066 GCA_006980735.1 Dasypogon diadema
AGCTATGTACTCCATGGATTCCAACCGTTCTTTTTAGCTTTCATAACTCTGTTGCCCAAAAGAACACAGCTAAAGTTCCAATAAATCCATGTATTGCATACTTATCGGTGCCAAAAACACGGAACTTAACACCAAAGTTACCCAGGAACGCAACCCCGAAGTGATGCGGATCAGTGTTGCCATTATAAAATTTCAAGAAAAGCTCGATGAAACTCCATATAAAAAAAGTGGCTGAAATACGGAACCGGTAGCTTTCTTTGTATAATTAATATATAGATAATCTAAAAATTCAATATGGCGGCATATTGAAAGAGTGGGGGGATTCGCTCCATTTTTGAGCTTAGATCAGCAAATTTTCTGGAAGTAATATATACCAAATATCAGCCTTCTAGCTCAATTCATTCTCGAGTTATCGTGTATACAGACGGACGGACGGACAGACGGACACGCTTAAATCGATTTGTTTTTACATTCTGAGCATATGTATACAATACAGTCTGCTCTAGCATTACTAGTTCTATGCGTTAGAAACGTTGGATCAAAACTAATATACCCTACAATATAGGGTACAAAAATCATTTTAGAATTTAGCATACGTTTTATTTTAATCTTTCCATATAAATTTGTTTTCTATGGTTATTATCTAAAATTGGATATAAAATTACAGTTAATTGTGAAATTTTTTCTTAAATGTAAAAGTATTTAGTGCATAAGTTTCCCATGATCGTTTTCGGATTTTGCGGTATGCGAAGCTCCATGCTGATTTGAGGATTATTATTGAACTTAACTTTCGTCATGGCTTTGTAAAAAAACCGTAAAAACAGTAAATGTTTCACAAATCTCCAAGACTTCTTAAAACACCTGATAAATATTTAAACACATAAAATTAAGCCTAAATTAGTGATTTGAAGTTGTTATTTTATTAAAAGGTGCACATATCATATCTTTACCGTCCGCATACATACAGCTTAGAGAAAGACCAATATAGCTTCAACTTCTTCCGGGGAATTAAAAACCTTTACTGTATCTTTCAAATTACTGCAAAATAATACACTTTTTATTTTATGAGATTTCCAGTCATTTAAATGCAGTATCTGGGTTCTGGTCGCGCATTCTGCAAATTTACCGTTTTACACCCTGTAGAAAGTAGTAATGTAAATGAGCTGATGGTTATATTGTGAAATGCAAATTAGCCATGCATTATCTCACTGCTATACCGAAAATATGTGATGCAGTTGCGTCATGTGACTAGCATAAGCATTTGATCTTGCTATGCACCAGTAGTGGAAGAAAAACATACTCTTGACTTGAAAGCCGGCTGAGTCATGAAGATGAAGAAATAAACTGAATTGACGCATATGATGATAATTAAAAATCTGAGTACAATGACGTTAATCATTGCGAATATAAAAATTATTATGTGATAACTTTGTGTGATATGATAAACTTGTCGATCTGAATTAAAAATTACTACTTTATTGAACTTGAATTTCATTCAAATCTTCCTATATAAATTGCTCTTCTATGAATTATTTTTCCCCAACGTCTCCGCGAAAAACTCGTAAAAGTAGTAAATTCCACATACAAGTTGAATTATTAGAACACATACTAAATATTTAAACGCGTTAAACTCGTAAATCAGTAGTTGAGCAAAAAATGCTGTTTGCCATGCTTTTGCAGTAGGCGGAAATTTATTTTAGTGGACAGAAAGCAAATTCTTTAAGAAGATACAAATTAACTAGTTAAATCCCCAGTGCAATTGCACAGAATGCAAGGGAAAATATATGGAGCAAAGTAGTGAAATTAAAGTTAGGAGAGAGTGGAAATGAATAAAGCAGTGAAAAGAACGCCCGTTTCCTAATCATCTGGTAAGATAAGTGGCACAGTTTTTTTTTTATTATCGAAAGGTATCCTTACCATATAGCCTTGATCTCCTCGTGTTAAGGGAAAATATAAGAAAAGAAATGATATAAATTGGAAAAACGGAAGTGGTAGTTATTTGATAGCTTCCAGGAAAACTATCTTGCCTGTAATGGGTTCTTCGGGGGAAAATATCTTGTTTCGATCCGGGTAAGATTTGAATGCGAAGTGCATCGGCAGAAATTGCTCACGGCATAGCCGTGTATACTTGATTATGTAAAAAGAACGGCTCAGAAAGGAAAAGGCGTACTTTGTCAAATGTTTGTCCTTGAGTCTTGTTAATAGTAATTGCATAGGTGAGACATAGGTGCATAGGTGAAGTATTAGGAAACCCCTGCGCATTTGCACAATAACCTCTTATTATTTTTATTATTTTTACAAAGGTGTCCATTTTCCCATCACTAGTGGCAGGGTTCCTAGTGATTGTTTTTAGAAGGTAAAACCTACTTTTTTTATGTTTGATCCAAATCAAAATTTATACTAATTATAATTAATTGTAAATTGCCTTCACATTTGTATGCATTAATTGAAGAAACTCATATTTAAAATTCATGTAGAATAAAATAGGTTGAAGCTCATGCACGTCTTGCAAGTAAATTCTACAGTCATGCAATTCAAAGTATGTATATATATAGCCCTGTATATTATGTATGTATGTAATATTACTATATTATGACAGCTTCGCGGTAAACAAAACTATCAATTAAGCTCGCGAACACCGACCCGATAGCGGTAACGGTGACGGTAGCGATTGCGCCGGCTACCGCTACCATGTTCAGTGATACTTAGACCATACACGTAACATAAGACATTCAAGAATAAACTACTTATGTGAATAATAAATGCTTTTCTGTCAATGCAGGGGTATATCATAATGCACATTTAATTGTAAAAAATATCCGACGTGAAAAATATTTACACAGAATTCAGTTATACAATAAATGGGTAAATCTTGTTTGTTATCACCCTTCGTGATTGAGTTCTCTTCAAATTAATTTTATATCGCATTTTTCCCTAAAAGTGTTGAGGAATTTAATGTTGTCATTTGGTATGCATAAGAAGAAAATTCAGTGTACAAATAAAAAAAACTGCATAAAACCTTCTACATATTAGTCAACATCGTATATATCATGTATGACATAAAATCTGTTCAAGATTGCAGTTTCTGCAGTGGACTGCAATTTCTACGCGTATGTTTAACGTATAGGCCCTGCTAAAAACTGCATGTTCTGCAGTCGACTTCAATTTCTACACGTGTAGTTAACTATTTATATTGTGACATTTTTTGAAGATTATAGATCTGTTCGAGAATTCAGTTTCTGCAGTCCTTTGAAATGTTTTCGCGTGTAGATAACTATCTAAATGAAGAAGTTTTTCGAAAATAACGATAATATTTAACAGAAAGCACTGCCTTCACATGGATTTTAATTCCATTATTAGAAAAATTTTTCTCCATGTAATTTATCTACACGCGTAGAAATTGCTGTCGACTGCAGAAATTGAATTCTCGAACAAGCCTTTCTATAATACAGAGAGTATTGGATTCTTCAAAATTTCAGTTTCTGTAGCGTACTGCAAATTCCACAGGTGTAGTGAACTATGTAAATGAAGAAATTCTTCATTCATTCACATATGAATGTCATTTTCAGTCACTTCCCATACTAATTAAACATTGTGACGTCATGAGAAATAGATTTTTTTTTGATTTAATAGATTCTTAAAAGTCAATTCGAATCTATTTTGAGCCCACAATAATTCATTTTCGCATAATTCCAATTTAAGGAGAGGCCACCTTGGCTGCACCGATTTTCATGAAACTTCGCATACATGTAGTGGGCGTCGGTTATAGTATACTCTTAAAGTAGTAAGACCCAACGTCCCAGGATAAGCAAGGATATGCGTTGCAAAAAATTTATATGCAGCTTATATACAAAACACAAAGCGCTGCTGACAGCGATGTGGTAGCGTCGTGGATAAGTGTCTGGCTCTCACCTCGGGGACGCAGGATCAATCCCCTTTGTTGTGGGTTTTGCTTCTTGCAATTTTTCAAGAATTTATTTAAAGATTTTTTAATGATTAAGTAAATTTTTTCATTTGAATTTCTGAAATCATTGTATGCAAAAGATTTAATGATTAATGCATTGGAAAAAGGGAAATATCAACTCGTAATGATATTATAAAAATACTCCTTACTCTCTAGATATTTATATTTGGACACGACTTCAATTTCTTCTGATTCCAGCTGCCATTTTTCCGATTTTGATGTCCTTCCCCCTCTGCAGAATATCATTATTTTCGTTTTATTAGTACATATTTATTTTGAGTGACCCCCGCATGCAATAAATTTAATCTTTCGACCATTCTTTGTAATGTTTTAGGGCTCTTTCCAAACATAACTAAATCATCCGCATATAGCAACACTCTAATATTTACTTCTTCAATTGTTATTCCGTCTCCAACTTCTTTATACAGGTGATTTAAATAAAAAGCGAACAGCAGGGTGCTTATTGGGCGTCCTTGTCTGAGACCTTCTTGTGTTTCAAAGTAGCTGAAGAGTGCCACTCCGTTCCAGGCTGTCGACTTTGTGCTTCTAAACAGATCTCCCAAGATATTCACAAACGTGTTTAAAAGCCCCATTCCGAATAATTTGTAGATAAATAATTCCCTGTTTACTTTGTCAAATGCACAGATTTTTCAAAATCAATTGAACAGTTCTTTCGGAATCCTTCATTTAGGAACTCATACGATATTTCATCTTCTCCTGGGCTTTACGATTTCTTGCTTTTTGTAATACAGCTACAGTGCGTTCAATGAAAATTGAGACTTCAAGGTCAAATTTGGACAATTTCTGTAGTGCCTGATGAACATGAATAAAAGGGATTTTTATATGTAGAAAACAGTTGGAGAAAACTGAAAAAGCAGAGTAGACTTTATATGGAAATATATTCATAATCGTAAATTTATTTCCATTTTTGCCAAAATTTTCTAATATGTTATCGCAAAATACATTGAAATTCCTAAAATTTAATTTTTAAAATTTTTAATCAAATATACGATCCATATGGTACCCCATCGAAAAAGTTCTCATAAGTGGCAACATTTCCAAATTACCAAACAGATGGAGTAATTAGCTGACAAGGAAAAATTAATTAGCTACTTAAACAAGGCGAAACTTGTGACATATACAAGATTATTATATTATAACAATTAAGGGAGGGATATGAATAAAAAACGCTAGAATATTAATTATTTTGCAAAATATTTAATGGTGATTATTCTGTCATCTTATCACAATTTACACAATTTCTTTTCTTGTGTATATCACTATGAAAGAAAAAATTATTTTTTACTTTTTAATGCATTTTATTTATAAAAGTTATTTATCTTAAAAGTTTTTTCTAATATATGTTATTTTCTACGTTTTAGTCATAACTATAAATATGATAATTAAGAAATTTTCAAATTAATCAAATTTAAAATGATAGGAGGTACTTTTCCCATACGCTCCATTTCTTCAATAACAACAGTATTGCATGATTTTTTGCCTGTTAATTGTACTGGATTTATGCTAGAAACTGATATAACGGTACATAGTCTATCCGGCATATGCGTACTAATTCACATGTACGTTCTCTTGCGAACGTTGTGGTGTAATGGTTTTTGTCTGCGATGAGCAGTTTAGAAGATCATCGCACTTTAATGTTAGTACTTCCATGTAAAAAAATTTTACATGAAAAAACTGGAAAATGTTATTTCACATCAAAACCCATATAACGGTTAAACATAGAAAATGGAAATGTCCCCATGAAATATGTAAAACATAAAAGCGTTTAAAAAAAAACCAGCCCCCGGCACCAACCTACACCCTCCTCTGTACACAAATTCGAAAATCACGCATTTTAGCGACATTCAGGTGAACAAATTCTGTTGTAAAGTTCCTTATAGAAGAAAAAACATATGCCATTTAATAGCCATTTAGCAGCAGGAGCTTTAATTTTATATCACACACCGCCCAAAGTAGACAACCCCAATGGGAGTAGTTCCCACCCCCAACCCCCAAAGTCGTAAAAAATTTTTACCCCATCGGAAAGCTCCTGATTCACTCATTCTAAATCAAAAGCCCCAAGTAAATCCATCCACTTTTGCTGCCTTAAAACTCAAAATTTCACACTTTCCTCACGAACGGTACTCTTACGCACAAAGTTATTTAGTCAAGGGTTAGTGAGTGGACAAAAGTTATTCTTCAAAAGTGAAATTCTAAACAAAATCCTTACTAATAGTATGTATTTTTTGAATTTTCCAAAAATTAAAGCGTTGTTTATATTTAGTTAAAAATACTTTCTACACTTGCCATGTAAAAAAAACGAATTTATTACTTAATTCTGATTTCTAGGCGATCTTTTTACCAGAATTTTATAGCATTAGCTTATTTTAATATTTTTAGAATTAAAATACAAAGAACTTAATTATAGGAGTATTTCAAATGCTGAATTAAGTGCATTTATATATTAATTAAGGTAGTACTTGTCTTAACATATTATATGTTTAAATACTTGAACATTTTAATGGAGAGGCTATATCCATATAAAGCCAAGTACGTGAATATGGTACTTTCTTTTGTGAAAAAACAAAGGTAGGTAGGAAATCAGAAGTCAGAATTCTAATGGTGAATTTTTATGTGTGCTCGATTTAGATTGATAGTGCAAAATTTTTTCCATTCTGCCATGAATATTCTTGTTCCCATGGGCAAAATTGAATATCTGACGGATTCTTAGGGACACCATAATCGAAGCAACCTACACATATAGAAAAATGTCGACAGTTTTACGTTTCTTATCCACTGCTGTATTCTGACAGCGCTAATATTGCAGATTTATATTCTTTTCTTTTTAAAACCTCACCTATATCGCTTATAATAAATTCTTTCAATGAAAGTCATACTTTTACATCTACATTTATGACTATAACAAAATAGTCTGTACATAATTACAACTTGTTTTAATTTTCTCCTGTTTCAGTTTTAAATTTGATCAGTTTTTCAGTTTAGCAACATTCTCCTATGCACGTATCAAATATACATTTCTTCATACATATCAATTTCCCTTCGATGGCCCTGAAGTCTCTATTTTCATGGAACGCATTGTAGAACTCCTCATTACGTATGGGCAAAATTTGGGGTTAATATTAAGACGCTCCGCATATAATATATCTGTTCAGATGATAGGAGGCTTTTGAAATGTTAATATAAACTATCCATAGGCCACGTTATATAAGGCTTATTTTTGCCGTTTTGCAACTCTCTACTTATTCCCCACTATCTTTTACTATTTTTGATCCATGCTAAACGTCTGGAGATTTCGCGAAAAATGCATTTTTTGTGTTCTTGCATAGACCTTGATATTTTCTGTTTTGTTTTTTGTATTTTTTTAGGCTTTCGTACGTCCAAATGAAATAAAAACCGGACAAGAACGAGTTAAGCTCGCGTGGAGAGGGTTCCGTATGATGAATATGTTATCTACCTTGTTTTTTTTTTAATCTGACCTAAATACGTGCACTCGATAGGCTTGCGGAGTCCTTGACCGATTTGCCACTTGATTGTTGAGCTGTAGGTGCTTAGCGCGGTAGGTACGAGGAGTGACGGATGCATGGCCTAGTAAAGTCGAACGAGTAATACCAATATAATTTATCCCAAGAACAAACTTAAAATTATAGTTTAAAAAATGTTCTCCCAGACATTTCAACTGAAAATGTAAGTTTGTACGCATAAAATTGAGAAATTTACAAGGTTATTTTAAGACCATCGACTTCTTATAGATTTTCCTGTAATCTATAAGTAAAGAACTATTTATAGTATTTTTTTCAAAATTTTAGGCTCAATAGTTTCCTAGATAAGCGGGGGATGGTCAAGTTTCATCTATTTTCTTGAATAACTTTAAAACTATTTATTTCAAAATTATAAAAAAAATATATTTGAGACAATATAAAAAATATATTTCATTTGATATGTCAGATGGTACAGTTTTCTTTTAATTTTCTAATTTGGCCCTCAAAAGTGACCCCCATATTCAAAATTCATTTATTTATATTACACGGCCGTGTTTGGGTCCCAGATATTCATAAGTGTATCAAATTTCAACTTAATCGGTCCAGTAGATTCGGAACAAATTGGCTGTGACAGATAGACAGACGGACACACGAATGATCCTATAAGGGTTCGGGGGTACGGCGGACATCTCTAGGTGGGGGTGACTTGGTCGGAGTCCGCCGCAGCCGCATTAATGCGTTATGCCAAACTCAGGATCGACTGGGTTAACTGCAGGATTCGGTGGAGAGTGGAGTTACCCAGGAACGACAAACGCCTGGGTACGGCCACCAGGGCCGGTCCTACAAAGGACCCGACCGCAGCAGGGCCTGTTTCCGGTGCGCGGTGGAAGGGCATAGTAGAAAGGGCTGCACGCCCGATACTCGGAAACACATGGCAGGGTCATGGGAGTGCCGCTCTTTCCGCAGGATATTGAGCCAACCGAAACAGATTAAATGATGGGGATGCTCGTTAGGTGGAGGCTAAAACTATCAGAATTTGATTATGAAATCAAATATAAAAAAGGAACCAAAAATTGTAATGCTGATACCCTCTCAAGAATCCCGAATGCAGAACTGAACCTCGTAGAAAACGAAACATGCATTCCCCACAGCAAGTCATGCCTTAACGTCTTCAAAAATCAAATTGTTATAACCAAGTCCAACACAGGATCTTTAAGAATAAAAAGAACGAAAATCTTTAATAAGAGTAGAATTGTGATACAAACCAAACTTTTAGATGACCAAACCGCTAATATGATACTAAAAACCACTTCAACCCGAATGCACTTAATGCTATTTTGGTGGAAAACGAGGACTTCTTTAACGTCATTAATACAATTTTCATTCAAAATTTCTCAAGTAATAACAAATTTAAAATTAATCGCTGCTCTCAGCTATTGGAAGACATAACCGACGAGGCAAAATTGGCTGAACTTATAGAAAGGGAACACTTAAAAAACAACCACAGAGGAATTGAAGAAACCTATAAGGAATTAAGGTGACAATATTACAACCCAAACTTGAAAAGACGCGTAACTCAATTTGTAAATAATTGTGATATTTGCAATACCGAAAAATATGTTAGAAAACCTCCCAAACCCCTATTTAAACTTACTGAGACCCCACAAAATCCTAAAGAGATAATCCACGTAGATGTCTTCTATACTCTGGAGAAAACCCTATTCTTGACCATGATCGATAAGTTTTCGAAACACGCATGTGCAATCAAGATTATCGGCAGAACATGGGTAGAATTTAAACGAGCTCTTTCATACTACTTTAGTCAGTTTGGAAGCGTCAAGAAAATAATAGTTGACAACGAGTTAGGATTCAAAGCCTTATCCTTAAAGGGGTTCCTAAGGGAACAAAATGTAGAAGTACATTTCACGTCTAATAACAACCATACGTCCAATGCAGACATTGAAAGGCTACATAACACTATAAATGAGCGCATGCGGCTGTTGAAACATGACGAAATAAACAATCAGGGCACAGTAGAAGAAAAAATCCTTCGAATAATAACATTCTGCAATAATACTATACACTATACTACGGATAAAAAACCCATCGACTTTATCAACGGGAAAATACATGAGAACGAATATAAAGAAATCTACGAAAAAACTTTAAAGAAGAAACAGAAAGTATTAGACAAACTAAATCGAAACAGGGAAGATATCCCATTAGAAGCTGGAAAAATTTTATCAAGGAAATAAGAGGCGGCAAAAATCACTCTAAATATCGGAAAATTCATGCAGAAAGGCTAGATGATGACCATATTGTAGACTCTCATACATATATTATAGAACCCATGTTAAAACTAAGAAGAAATACCAAAACTTAGGCAAACCTACACTTAATACAAGTAGACAGACAAGACGAACTAAAACGCAAAATTTAATTACAGGAAATGACGGCGAAAATCGGAACATTGACAATAACCCTAGTCCTAGTTACCATGACGAGACAGCCAACGCACAAGACACAAGAGGTACACCCACAAGACCTCAATAACAACAACGGGTATATTTCTATAAACCTAAAACAAGTAAACGTTATCCCACCAAAAACATAATGTTGAAAAAGAAGGCCAAGTTCCTTACTTCATGTAGATGTTTGACCAGCAAAAGAGTTGAAATCGAAACCAACGCCAAGTTTTAAACCATTTTCTTTGCACCGGCCTTATTTTGCAATTCTGTTGTAAGTAATTTGTGTTTAAAACTTTTTTAGATATCAATACAATAATATTTTCCCATTTGAACTTGGCGGGTTTTCGTTATGTTATAGTTATTTTTCATGCATATTATTTTATGGTTTTCTGAAAACCTTTCCAATGATACCCCACACTCCCCCTTCCCCCTCCGAAAAGTGGTAAAAATCTAAAGTGAACATTTTTCGAATATTTGAAACCCACACACCAATTTTCATTGAAATACACGATAATAACACACCGAAGTTATAAGGAAATTTGCGAAAAATCGTACAAAACTTTTGAACCACCCTATCTCGAAATTTTGAGTGGTGACCCTATATTTATCTTACAGCCCCGTATAGGGTGGAAGGTTGTCTCATCCCACCCCAACACACACCCTTCTCCGCTTTGCCGTTCAAAAGATATTAGCGATCAACTGAACACCATCACTTTTCGAAAATCCTCGATATTTTCGAAAATGTTCAAAAATTCGAAATTCTTTCTACACCACCCTATGCGCACCTAAAATATCTATTATCACACCAAGTTGCATCGAAATCCATGAATAAATAAAAAAGGTAGAGCAAAAAGAGTGTTTTCGCGAATTTACGTTCAAGCGACTGTAGCGCCGCCGTGGTACAACCTGAAACTAAACTCACTGAAGAAGAATTACTCTACTCGTCATCTCCTTTCCAACGATATCACCCTCGACCCCCTCGGATCAAAAATACATAAAAGCGCCTCTAGCGACGAATTTTTGTACTAAAGGTATAAGATTTTCGAATTATTCTATCGAATTATCGACTATTACCTTTCCAATGACACCTCAACCACCCCTCTACCATTTCTAGAAGTACCTTAGAATTTTGAT
>QYTT01039911.1:0-11887 GCA_006980735.1 Dasypogon diadema
AATCACTACGTGTTAGTATCCATATTCCTGGTTACCAATCACAAGGATATTGATTGAAAATCAATATAATTCATATGATCATATAATAATTGTATGATATATTGTATGTCAAATAAATGAAATCTGAATCCATAACATCAATTTGATTAGCATTCATAAATATTGGTTCTGCTGAAAATTTGAAATATTCTATCCAATTTAAAAATAGATACATATACTTGATGGATAACGGATTATTATTAAAAATTTTTTTATTAGTTCTCTACGGGCGGGGTCATTGCCTATCATCATCGATTTATCTGGATATTTTGGGAAGAAGACTAAATATATGCATTTCAACTTCGCTGTAAAAAATTACTACTCGTGAAAAATTATCACGAAAAATAACTACATCGGCTATAAATCAGACAGAAGAGTACCTTTTCTTGTAGGTTGCTCGTGCATAATCGCCTCTTCTGTGGGTTTCTGTTATTTTATTTCACTTCGAGGGGATCAAAATCGACTCGATATGTGCAATAAAGCCGCGTTTGTCATATAGGTTATAAAAACAAACTCCTTAAACTGATATACATGCACGAAACTTTTTGTACGAATTTCGATTTTCTTAAGATTTAAGAAATATCTCAACCTTTATTGCGCCCAAAACGAAAATTTTAGGTCGAACACCAAAGGAAATTATATTGGAGTTTACAGTTCAGCAAGTGATATTTTGAATAAAGCAAACTATTTGGTTTTGGAAACATGTGCACGGTTTTATTGGCAATATTTTAAATACATTTTTGACATAAAAATGCAAGGATTAATCTTGTAACTTTATGGCTTGCAACTACAAACTAGATCTGTCCAGGCAGTGTTGCGGACTCATATGATTTTTCCAACATTTAGGAATATATCAACTCTAAAATCGGTACTCTATAATAAAGGCAAACAAATTTTGTCTTTTGAACAATTTATGGGAACAGGCTCTTGAGCCCCAAGAACAACTTTTGGAAAAATATTTCAATATTTATATGCACTACTTTTTGAAGTAAGGAAACATGAGTATTTTCTGCAACGTATTGAGGTAAATGTGGAAAACTTTTGTCTAAGATATGAAGATTCTAGCGTGAAAAAAGTATAAAATAATAAGCGTCACTATATCCCACGAACTGCCGATAGCTACATTGTGGGTGTTCCGTGGATAAAAAATTTTACCTATTTTAATCCCATTCAATGTTAAAATTATATTCTTACTTTTATTCATTGACTTACGAGAATCCTATCGTTGTAATAGAAATTATTTTGACAAACCACTTGCTTGAGCTAGATGATTGAGACTCCTCTATCATTTCACCTTTACCGCCAAGATTGTAAGATTATTTTGCCCCGCGGGGTTGCCATTTATTATCTGTTTACCTGTTTTCTACTGATTTTACACATTTATAGCATCAAAATCTAAGTGTTCAATCACTAAAGAGAACATATTCATTTCTCATAGATTCAAATAAAAGTAAAAAGACAAATGAAGGCCAATGTTGTAACAGCCCACGGTATAATAAATCATTGCCTACTTCTTCTGACAGTTTTCAACTGTTGAGGTTTGATGCTAGTTACGAAATGTTCATTAAAATGTTAATAAATACCCACGATGTGTAAAAGAACTATTAACAAATATTAATTTCATATCGTATCACAAGTCTTATACAACTATTAAAATAATTGTAACACCTGATCCCCACTGGCCTGCAAATAATTAGCAAAAACAAGTAACCTCCATGTTTGCTTATAGGTGCCTACAGATATTTTAATCCTAAATGTAGAGATTCTAAAAAATATATGGCAAGCCTGCTTTCTTTGTTACATGAGAAACCTATCCTATGCCCCACTATTATCGTTATAAATCCAAAATTATACTTAACAGTGTTCCTTTATTTCACAACATGGAAAATCATCCAATTGAGTGTCCAAAGGCATCCGATCCCAAATTAAATGCTACCCTGGATTCTCCTAAAGCTGGATCATCATATGTGAAATAAATGTTGAAGATTCTCCCCATATATTTTTTTGAAATTCTGGATGAATAATATATAGGATAACCGTTGCGTGATATTTGATGAAGTTTAAAGGGCGCTCTTTGGCTTAAAATCAAAGGTTTGGGTATTTGAAAATATCTTCCCAAAATTTGTAAAAGGTAAACAGCGATGTGCATTTTACCCTTGATAAATATGAAAATTTCTATTTCTCGTTACTCGATTTCTCGAAAGTGTTTGGCAGCCGTAGTCATCAAAACTCCTAAACAAATTATCGTATAACTTCAAACTAAGCCGTACACCTTTTTCAGTTGTATGCAGCTTTCTGTCAGGACATGCACAACAAGTCAAAATTGGGAGTGGTTTTTCGGCCATTTCCAGAACTGAACCTGGGGTACCACAACGCTCTATACTTTGTCTTCACGTTGTACATTAATAACCTACCCGAAATAGTTAAAAACTGTCATTTAGGTCGTCATAGGGTCGGTATACTGATAAGACTGACCAAGTACACATTTCAACTTTTCATGCTTTAGATGGCCACATGACATGTAATTGCTCCATCTACCTGAAACGGAATTGATCGAGTGACATTTCTATATATTTACAATCTAAAGAAATTTTTTTGTAGACTTGGTCAAGTTTACCAGTGCATCGACGATATTACTGATGGTATGCAGGATGCAGCTCTATATTACGCGATCTGTTGGCATGGTAGAAGGCTGCGCGTTCAGGTTTAATTCTGACTTGGAGTATATTTTCCTTTGATCCAATAAGACGGATCCTAATAATTTGCTACATGATCATTTATTGTCGGAGTCCTAATAATGGCAGCTAAGAAGACTGCGGATTTTTGTGCCTCTGCTTCCAATATCACTTCATATGAAACTTATGAAAAATTTATAATTGCCGTTTTTTACCTTTGGCACCTGTACATTTCCGTCTATGAATTCTAAATGTTTTAATAAAACTATAATTGCTTTAATGACTATACCAAATCCGTTTTTAGTTTCGCTCATAAATATTAGGGTGGTGTCCTTTAAAATTTGTATCTGGATTATAGATCATTTTCTTCTTGGACAAGGTGATCTACAACACGAGACCTGCATATATTTACCAGCTCATATGTTATGTTTCCAACATTAAACTATGCGTGCAGATTTACTGCTTTTACATTTTAATAACACAATTGGCAGAGCTTTCTGCTTTGTAGTTTACTTATTTTCTACTATGTTCAATTTTTATTCAAAGTGGAAAAAATTGGTTAAGACACTGTTGCTTCTAATCATTTGAATAAAGCGTTAAATTTTCTATAAGCTACTATTCTATAGCATCAAAATAACTTTTTCATGTTCAGAATTAAGGCTTATAGATGCACCCAGCACTTTTTGACGAATTTTATCGGCTAAATAAATTAACTTGCATTATTAAGTGAATTTATTTCCCGAAGATAAGCTCTCCAGATGCTGTTTACACTTGGTACAGAAATTATGCGTCATTAAAAAAAGAACCACGTGAAAAAATCGCAAAATTATTTACATTTTAGCTGTAAACAAGTACGATTCATTTTCAACGGTGTCTTAAAAATCGATTGCCCCTCCCATTTCCAAGAAACGCACCTCAATTAACTCAATTTTAATAAAATTTTTGGGTGTCGTTCCGTTTAGGTGGTGCGCTCGATTGTGCTGAAACTTTGCATAACGGTACTTCATGCCGTCACAAATCTAACGGTATAAGGCATTTTAGGCGACAAGGTCATTTAAAGGTTAAAAGGTACGTTTGAAATTCAAACAAAAAATCAGTGTTTTTGTGAATATCTCCCCAACGGGGAGGGGTACGGGGGGTATAACTTGGTAGAAATATGTGTCCTAAGATCTTCCAGAGGATGCCCACATTAATTTCAAGATATGTCCTTTTACAGGATTAAAAAGGATATTTTTCTGATTTTTCAGTTAAATTCAAATATTTTCATAAGTAAATAATATAAGTTCCAAATTTGGCCCATATGTAGGTAAGGAAGCCTTCTATAGGGTCACATGATTTATTTTTGGTGATATCCTTTTATAAGGACATAAAGGACTTTCAAATGTGCCTTATACTTGGTGCACTGAAAAAGAATTACTAGACCTAATGTAAGGATAATTTATTCTTCGAGACTGTACATTGATTCAGTCATTAGTTCTATCGCCGACACGATCGAATCGAATTGCATAATCTGGCTCCTGATCGTATTTCACCACACTAAGGCTCAGGAGAAAACTACTTCTACTTCGTCAAGTGTAGAGTGCATTCTAATTGAATACCGTGGGATGAAATTTTTGAGATAGTGCAACTGGCTGTACAATTCACAGAGAGAAGAACTTATTTCCAATTTCCAGCATAAGATTATACATAGCAAATGTGGCGACACGATAAAGTCGGCGGCAAAAATCTGGCAAAAATTGAAATTTGTTGCTGCCGCATGCGACATTTGCGTTTGGTATTTGTCTGGGATAAAGAAGTAGCGAAGGAAATTAATTTGCGCTTGCTTCCAACTGTTATAAATGAAACGAAAATGTTGTTTTTATTGTATTCCTTTCTCAACAAATACAGACGATAAAATCGTGTCGTATTAATTGTATTTTAGGCTTTAGGATCCAGTTTTGTGATCTGTGGTAAACAGACTTGTTCCGAAACTTCATTTTAGATGTGAGTGCTACTTGACAGAAGTTCTAAAATCGGTTCCAGAAAGCATACAAAAGGATTTGCAGAAAAATTTTCTCACTAATAGTTTCTACCAAGAAAATGTCTGGCAGTAAAATGTGCAGATTAACGAACGATTCCTCCAAAGATCACTGTGTGTTGCCGTTTACATCCCTAAATTAGTAATTTGCAAAAAATGAGGAAAAGATTTTTATTGTGGGAAGAAAAACCAAATATTATAATTTTGGTCCAAATTAAAAGTTTGTGTGAGTGGCTATGTTGCACAATAGAAATTATGCCATGTCTTGAAATTTATGGGAGGCCTTATAAAACAAGCCGGCAACTGGAGTTTGTAATTCTACTATTATGGACTGAAATTAATCTTGTTTTGTGCCCTCATGGATATTTGTTAAGGATTCTCAACGCTGTGTAAAACAGAGCTGTGGAAGGCAATTATAAAATGGGAACAAGTAACACTGCGCAAAATAAAATCTAGAAAAATTCTGCAGCATGAACTGAGTGTGTTGTACTTCACTGGTGTACCTTAGCGGCAGAGGAGGCTGCGCGCAGAATAAACGATTCTTAATTATTTTTTTACTCTTATTGAGAAATGCAGCAACACAGGACATCGACCTGGCGATGAAATCCAATTAAAAAATAAAAGTCGACAGCAAAACCCTCAAAGACTTTGTTGAGATTTATTCATATAGAGAAGGGATCTTCGGTTGGACAAAGGAGTGCGTTGGGCCTCTGCTTAGAGAAAAGGAAATTTGGATTTTATTTTTGATCTGAAAAATGTTGCAAGTCAATCAACAATCCTTTGCTGGACATTCACACACATAACTTGAAAAGACAGCAGCAGTGTGGCTCTGCAGATTTGGATTTCTGCATGTAACAAGTTTTATAAGAATTGTACTTGCGAAGTCACTGGGATGTTGAATAATAAAATTTGCTCAATAAATTTTGACTGTTGTAAATGCGCGTACCGCTAACTGAGCTGGTTGAGGCACAGCTCAGCAGATTTTCTCCTCTGTCAGCACGGGTTCGATTCGTGCAAAGGGTATGGTGATTTAATTGGGTACCAGTGATTGAGACAATTCTACTGACAAGAATTATCCTAGCGAAGCATATGCTAAAAATTGTGGTTTACTTGCAACATTTGTCAGTCTACATTTCCCAAAAATCCTCTTCCCCAAAATTTTCTTGCACCTAAGCTGTGCTGTGTGTATCATAAGGTTGCGCCTAACTTAATCAATACCTTAAAGAAATCAAAATAAAAGCCAAATTTCCTCTTGCCTTGTGAGCATTGTAAGGTTATTTTCTGTGATTAGGTACATTATAAAAAGAGGCCTATGTGGTAGAGATCATAGGACATTGACAAACTCATAGAAGATCTTTGCCCGTATTAAAAATTACTGAATCGTCGATATCTTTGTTGGGTACAAGATATAAAATTGGCAATACGTGCAACGCTTTACCATAAGCGAAAGACACAATTAGTTTAATTGTTTAGCAGAACTAAGTTCATGATGTAAGTGGTGCTTGAACAAAGTAACCATAACCTTGACAAATTTTTACATCAACCACATTATCGGACTTCCTAAAGTGCAGTGAAGAGTATTTATGAAGATCTTTTTAAAGATGTTTTGTTACAAAGTTACCTTGGCAGCCATACGCATAACAGCTACGAAGGTTTCAACTATTGTAGTAATCCATCTTGAAACATAGCTTTCTAGGTTAACATCATTCGACAGTTACAGACCGTCCGGCATATGAGTCTTTACAGGAGGTCCGCATTCGAAAGCAACTAAAAAACGAATATCGCAACGCACTCCATGAGAAAGCTGAGAGGCAACTATATTATGGTTCTAGTAGCATACGTTTAAATGTGTTTTTCAAGCTTTTTTATACGAGGATTAGAACACAGAGCTTTGAATCCGGAAAAGGTTTTGATAAGATATATTTTGATAGGTTATATAACAAATGTCGTTAAGTTCAGTCATTTCATACATTTACATGTTAACAATATTATGTCGGTAATTTCTGTAATATTTCATGCTATAGCTAACTAATCCTTTTTCAGCCATCTTAGAAAAGAGATTTAATGTCCGTCAACAGTAAAGGCTTTTTGAAACGAGAGCCCGTGACGTTATTGGCTGCCACTCTTTTCCAATTCCAGAAAATTACAAAAAAGCCAATAAAAAGATATTCATGAAATTTCAATAAAGTTGATGTCGTCGACTCATTAAGGAACACAGCAGCATGTGAGGAAACTCATCTATTTTTTGGCAATGATGTTGTAATCTAGTGGTTAATCTGTTGCCAACTACAAGCCTATCAGCTACTGCATCACCGCTGAACCACCGACATCTTAGAAAATATTTCTGACTGTTATGACTGTTTTATGTATATGACTGTAATAATTCTAAATTTCTCGATTGTAATTCAGTTTTGAACTCGTAAAGTTCTCCAGAGATATTTTCAGGTAGCTAAGAAAATTCCATAGTTTAGTTAGTCTTGCCATCCCTTGCTATAAAAATTGTTTAAATACTTATATTGTAATTTAAATATTATCATCATCGTAGTTTATTTTGACAATTAAAAATATAATAATAACCATAAAATCACAGCACAATCACAATCCAGCACATGCAAGTTAACAAATTGCGAAATATAAATGCAGCTCCGGGGTTAATATACGAAAAACACTAATTTATTATCATTAAGCATGGCATGGACGGTAAGCAGAAGAGATAACAGCCTCCTTTTAATGGACAAATAACGATTTTTGGAAATGTAGCTGATGACCAGGTAAGATTCCAATGCACAAACTTGCATGGGATTCCCAATACATTTGAGAATATATTTCCAAGTATTCATTTGAATAAATTTCGTCGAAATGGAGTAGAAAACATTTCCGCATAAGATATTACCATAGCACCTTAACTCGGTCAAACACTGCGTAGGGAAATCACAGCTTGCATGAACTGATACATATAAAATTTAAAATTTATACGCACGCATAGCGTAGCAAATATTTTTCTCAGCTTATTTACTTTTTAGAAAAAAAAAATAAACATTGGAATTTGACTGAATTTATAACAAACACGAAATAACTTCACGGTTACATTTGCTTACTAACTTTTTTACATTTGTTGCGCCCTCCTGGTCGGATATTACTGAGATTTAATCGCGATGCACTCAGAATGAGCTCGTCTAGAGATCTTTGACAGTTTCATAGTATTCGAATTGGTACTACTTCGGTTCGGTAGTACGACAGTTGCGAACAAGTATTTGCTTTTCGAACACTAATGGGTGTAATAAAACAATTAGCCACTCAACATTGATAAATCACTACACAGGAGATACACTTCACTTATCAGATCTTAAGCCAAATGGCACTTATCACTTATCAATGGCTGGTGCTTCGAATCTAGATTGCGAATTATTTTTCTGAACGCAAAAGATATGTTAACACGAATTCAAGACGCGCCTATTGCAGAGAATCTCGACACGATCAAACACATCAGCGCCAAATACAATCAAATAAATATTAATAAATTAATTTCAAAATACGGAGGAGCGATTAAATAACATTTTGTCGGTTGAGATTCATATGGAGAAAAGTGTCGCATAGGCGCTGTACTTATACCAAACTTCTTTGGCGTTCGAGCTATGGGCGAACAACCTGTCGTAGCGATCTTTTAACTTCTACTGGATGATAGGTATCACTGGTATCTAAATCTAGCCGTGGAAATGGTGGTCGAGGAGGAAAATTGCAAAATAAGCAGACCACTTTAAACCGTCATAATGCGAGCAAGCAGCAAGAAAACAGAAAACACGTTATCGTGCGTAATTGAACTTGTCCGTTGGAAACAAGCGTTCAAAAAACCATAATCCGTGGAGTTTTTCTTGGTCACTTAGGTGCATCATAGCTGCCCGAATGCCCTCTTATGTTAGTGAAGCATTATTAAATGTTTTCTTCTTATTTTAGTATCAGTATCACATCAAACGTGTTTTTGAGTTGCTTCATTGAGAATGGCAGATGTTACAGTACTGCCTTCTTCTTTCCATCTTCTTTATAAGAAACCCAAGCAGAAGAAAGCAAGCATATGCAGCATCAGCTTAGTTTTTATATTAAAGACGTGAAAAAATGAAAACAATGCGGGATGCGCCACTTGAGAACTCTTTTAAGTACCGTGTGAGTATGTGAGAATCGTCGTAATCCGAAGTGGAACTGACTAAATCTTCTTGCACTTGGACTTTGGGCATCTGGTGGACGTAAATGTTGCTGATAGTCTTGATTGCTGTCATGATCTGTACCAATTATTGGAAAACCAACTTGCCTTGCACTTTTGTCGCCGTTCGTATCGTCTGCATCTTCAGATAGTTCCTCCAGAGGCGCATGTAGTGTTTCAATGGTGTTTGCTCCTCTCCCATGTAGGTTACGCACCAGAGCTCCAATGTAATCATAGTCATGATTTTGTGTTGTCATGATAATTGAAGACGTTTTATTAACTTGAAATCTAAATGGATAGGCAGAATTAATAAAATTGTGATTGCGATCAAATAAGTGATGTCATTTAAATCATTTTATTTATGTAAAAGCAAACACAATCTGACTGGAGGCAATTGAATCTCATTGAAATGAATTATCCCATGTTTGTTTTCGTATTTGAAATGGCCTGTACGCAACGATGGAATACATTCCATTTCTAAGCAAAATGTCAAGCAATCACAGAAATGCATAGAAAGTTCAATCTTTCTCCAATGGAAACGAACGCTAAATCAGGATTTTGATAGGCACTAATTAACTGCTAGTTAGGAAATGCGTACTTTGTAATTAGACTTGTTTTCTGTTGACTTAATTTTTCCTTTTCTCTAGCAGTGAATTACAGTAGTAAGTAGTAAGACACATAAACGCAATAAGAAGTAATAAATTAATAAAAACTGGTTCAAGGCCTATGTTGAGATTCTCTTTACAAAAAATATTCAATGACCGAAAAATTTGTGTAACGTATTTCTTCAAATTCCAAATTCTTCGTATTTAGATGATAATCAGATTCCACATAATTTTCTTTTTTCCCATTAATAACGTTGAAAATTTAACCAGTTTTCGTGAGAATCAAAAATATGCACCAATCAATAGCAAATTCTTGAAAGCAGGGACGTAAATCCCCAGGCAATTCTTAGAAAACTCTTCAGGAGATTTTGCATCAAGCAAGATTTAATTAAATCGTTTCTTCTTCTTGGAAATGTAATAATATGTTGAAGGTATGTTGCGAAGCTTTTACGTCTTACCAAAGCTCAAATGTGGAACGAGATATATCCAGAGTATGTGTAGAATTTTAAGTAATTTTTTAATAATTTAACGTGTACCATTCACCTGGAGAAGTTGTACAAAATTGCTTTCATAATGATGAAACCTCTCCGTGAAATATAACTTCTTGGAGTCTGTCTTATCTTTTCAGTTTTAAATTAATTACCTCAAAGATATTTTGGCACTAACAAAAATACATCAAGCGTGTTATACAGTGATGTTACATACCTCTCAAATTTTTACGATTTTCTATATGGACATATTTTTTCGAAGTAAATTCCCTTCTATAACAGCACAGTTCAACAGCAAAAAAAACCTTGGAATTTCTCGTTGGTTTCTAGGGTTTTTTGGGCCGCTGATTGCAGACAGATTTTAAACGTCTGGTCGAATTTATGTTGTAGGGCAACCTACTGAAATTGAGTCATTTGTTAAAATAAAAAAGGCCGGAAGAGTAGGGAAGAATCGCCCGATTTAGATGATCTTTAGTTTGTTGGAAAGGCACTTTCATGGAGAATATTGTAAAAAATTTTAACAAAAAGTATCATCACCGGGTGGCATTTTAAAATGCATTTAAATAGGAAAATTGACGCTATTACAAATAGAACAAGAAAAGAAGCTATAATGGGTTTAGACCAATTATGTTATGTTATACCCTAGATGTAGGGAAGAAAGGAAGGTAATAAATATGTAGTGAATAGTGTTGAATTCTGACAAATTCGCAACTGGCCTTCAAATCTCTAGACCACCCTACTGCCCGCAACCTCGAAATGGCGAGGAAAACACTTTAAAAAATATATAATTATAAACGAGTATGATGTGGGTTAGTTTTTGAGAAATATGTACTCCAAACAGCCCACAAAAATAATTTTTATTAGCAGCCCAACGTTTCGATTACTGGTGCGACACTTGTCCAGGAGCTTTATAGAGGAATTTATACGTTGAATACGGCGTCAATCTCCGGGGACTGTTATTTAACAGGTCAATTTGGTCCATAAGTATACCACATATTCGAAGTTAAACTTAACGTAGTCTTTCACGTAGTCAAAAACAGAGTATTACATTAAAAAATATTAAGTTGATCTTCAAGTGGCCTTTACATTTGACCCTGGGTCAAGCTTAGGGTTGAAAATTCCGAAAATACAAAATGTTTTTTTTCGTGAAACAATTTTTGGTTTATTTCCGTTTTATTCAAGAAAAATTCGAAAAATACTCAAACTGCGCAGCAGCAATACCCACATTGTTCTTGGAAAAGAGCGGACTCATTAGCCTTAGGCGTGCGTAAGTCAAGTATAGAGAAATGTTTACCTAATAATCAATGGTGTCCGGCTTGAGCAATTAAGAGAAAATAAATATGTTTGATACTGAAAAATATAACGATTTAAAAAAATAACAATTACCAACGAAATGAGACTTATGATAGGTTTGGAAAAAGTTAGAAGCAAAATGGGTATATCGTATCATATCAAAACTGAATTTTGATTTACTTTTTCGTTTTTTCGGGTCTTTTTCTCGGTTTTTTCAAATCGGCGAAGTTTTCCCAATTTTTTTTTCATAGAAAATTTGAAAAATTCTATTACAAAATTCTATTATTGTTTTCGGAAAAAAATGGGAATATTTCAAGTTTTTTTATACGCTAGCCAAGCTCAAGTGCTCTCCTTTCTGCGTTCAAATTTTCGTCCAAAAATTTCTTTCCCAAAACCATTTTCCTTTCGAGATATTCCACCGACCTTTTACATTTTCTGTAAACTGTATATTTTATTATCATTTTTGAAAAAAGACTTACAGCTTGGCTCATAAGTAACGGACCTCTCCCATTTTTTGTATTTGTTATTTGAACTACGTAAAGGAGGATTTTAATTTAATAAATAAGAAATTA
>QYTT01039981.1:0-14457 GCA_006980735.1 Dasypogon diadema
CACAATAACCGTTTGGTTCGATTCCTCGCCATTTTTGTGCAGTTTGATATTTTTTTAAGTATTAAGTAAGTAGAGGCAGAAAAAAAATTCCGGGTAAGAGGAAATTTCGTATTATTTTAACCTTACAATTGTTGCAAGTTAATCAACAATTTTTAGTACGAAAACGAAATCTGCAAATGCATGCAAATTCATTGCAAATGTCCCTTTTCATGTCATCAATTTTCAATGTAGGACTTTTCCCACGTTTCCAAGTACTATCAGTGTTTTCCTCCAGGACTACCTTGGCTATCCTATGCTTGGCCATTCCGAATACGTATCCAAACTATCAGTCTAAGCCCGACAGATTTTATAAAGTTTAATTTCCTTAGTGGGTCTGTAAAATAAAAGCAGTACTATTTCTCGGCACCACAAGAGAGCCATAGTCTTGGTAAAAGAAAAAGGAAAGCTGAAGTTATGAACCTAAGTGAAGAATTTATGGTAGGTACATGACAAATGGTGTGGACATATGTTGCTGACAAATTGCAGGAGTGGGCGCTACTCTAAGGAGTTATATTCAGTACAGGAAGTATTTCACAAGAGAACAGACTAGAAATTTTGTCACAATAAATCCCACAGCAGTAAATACAAAAGAGCACAGAAAGACAAACAACATTGGTGTTGTAAATGCAGGATTTGATGGGAGCCTTGTAGATGAGCACCTTCCAAAGGCCTCGGCATTTTATCACACTTACAGAATCTTTAGCAATGCATAAAATTGGGTATATTCTTTCAAGTGACCGCTGCGGCAGATAGTGATTCGAAATCGATTGTCGATAGGTCTTCTTACAAAACATGTCTACGTCCAAGAAACAATTGACTTTTCTTATGCGTGGCCATTTATATTATTACGCTCTTGTGGAAAGGAATCTTTATTACTTCTTAGGAATCTTATCCAGCCCTTCATAGTATTGAGCCTCATGGCTTATAATAATGGGTGGAAGCGTGTTCTAGATTTCACTCAGCATCGGGAAAAAACTATTGTTGTTAGATGAGACAGCTCCTACCAAATAAAGCACGTTTTTTCCTTGTATAAATTGCATTTATTTTCCGACTTATTCAGGCTTATTCTTTACGGTCGTCGGTCTGGTCTCGGCCAAAATAATGCAAAATTTTATTATATGAACTTTTTACTCTAATATTAAGGGAAACATTTTTATATCTAGAACGTTTATATAATTTACATTAACTTATTTGATATAGGCGTAATATGATTCACTGAAAAAATAATTCTAACCATTAGGGTACCCCTCCGCAAAGTAACTGTGACCGCAAAGAGGTAATAGATATACTGGTACTGCGTATATTTTTTAATATCGTATAAAAAATAAAATATATTCCTTCAATCTCAAGTCACAAAGACTAAAAATAAAACACCTTAATCAGAGATGAGTTCTCCTAAAAGTTATCTCCGAAAATATCATCCTTTTTCTTCTAATTTATTTTTAATTTCCATAAAAATGCCCTTAAATAGATTTATTATAATCCTAGCACGTTGAAATAAGCACCTAGACAGTACCCATTCACAAAAGGTTTGAATGCCACTTTTTCTTTTTTATCATTAAATCACACCCTACACTTTCCATTAAATGCTGCATCATTTAAGGAGCCGTGAAAGGATCCATAAAATTGTTATTACGGTGCTGTAAAAGTATCTTTCCATAGAATTGAAGTATATTTGTGTTAGGTGGCATATATACACAGGTAAGTTTTATTACATTGAATTGAATAAGATTTTCCACCGAAAACAAGCAACATTATGCATTGGAAGGCAATTGTGAAAAGACGAGAACCTTTTGTTACCAAAATAATTGCATTCTTCCTTCAGAAATTTAAGAGATTTTTAACACTTTCGTCAGATCAAATGAGACATGAGATTCTTAAATACATTTCCATAATTAATTCAGAAAAGTTACTTGAAATGTAAGTTCTTTGAAAGTGTGATAAAGATAGAATCAACGGAGAAACAGGAATTAAAATTTTATCGGAAAATCAGTGAAAAGCGTAATTGTAGGACAATTAAACAAATTGGAAATAGAAAAGAGAAAAATGTTGGATGATTTAGCTGATTTCCTGCATAGTGCTATGAATTCATTCATATTCAAATTACATTACGGAATTCAGGACATCTTATTTAATGTTGACATTCATTCGCTTGTTCTTATTACTTTTTCTTTCATTGTACTTGTATGCAAGCATCTAAACATTCCTACGAACATAGGAGTAAAGGAAAATTTGGTACAGGGTGAGTATTAAAAGCAACAAAAATTAAGTATTGTTATAGTCTTCAATGAGTTGCCTTGTGAAAGTAGGCATAGAGCTTTCTCTTGGATTATTCAAAGGGAGTAAGTTTCAAAGGATAACCGCATGCACTCCGAAGTGAGTGTGCAAAGGTAGAATAGGATCCGCATTTGAAAGTATTTCTCAGCAAGAACACGGAGAAATATGATCAAAACGTTTAAGATTGAAAACATACGGGAACATGCGTAAAAGTGGTATTTATTTTTCCGTAAGATACTAAATTCATCACGTGCCATTAAATTATTTTAGGCAAAATCACGCTTTGATTAGCTTCTTCTGTGAATTCATAGGTACAAATAAACCTGGTTAGAGGCCATAAAGAACGAAAACCATCATAAACTTTACTAACTATTGAGTTCCAAGTAAGGGTACAGTTACAGTAATACGAGTGGTGGGTAAGAATAGGCAGAATCTAAATGTGCTTTACATATAATATAACTAATTGAGTCTTTTTGAGATTTAAAATAAGACGCCCATCTATTTAATGCTTTTAGATCTTCATTATCGCAGCAAATATTATCCTGCAGTAAACCTAGAGGTTTAGAAAGTGTTTTGCTCTAACACAGACCGGAGATCATTAATATATATAAAAAAAAATAATGGTGAGAAAGTCGAACCCTGTGAAAATCTAACAGTCACTGCCCGTCGGTCGTTCCGAAAAAAAACTTCTTCGCACTTAAATTTGAGTACGATATACGTGAAATTTTCGAAAGAACTTAATTTGGGATTGTAATTTCCAAGATAACTTTTTATGGTTCTCAAGATCGAAAGCTTTAGAGAAATTGATTAATATCAAAAGCGTTATCAAATCTTGATCAAAGTTGGATCTTACATCTCCAGTACAGTAACGTTGTGCTTTGGGCGAAAACCAAACTGGCATGGGAAATTTAAGTTATGTTTTTGATACATAGTTAGACACCTGCCAACTTATTAACTTTTCAAAGATCTTGAGATCTTTTTATCTTGTTTATAAATTGAGTCCCGTCCCAGTTACAGAATTCTTAATATTTCAAAATTAACATTAAGGATTTCGGAACTTTTTAGAGTCAACATATTCTACATGTAGAAAACACATGCATTTAAATCTTTATAAAACTATAAATACTGAAAATATTCGAATTAAGTATCCTTATTTGAGGATAACTAGTTTTACTTTTCGTAATGGTGACATTTGAATGAATCATTATGGAAGTGGTCCGCTAAGCAGTTCAACAGCTATTGTAATTCCAAGGTGGTCCAATTTATACTTTGCAAAGAAAATGCCAAATTTACACGATATAAACTGCAGTTTGAAACTTAAAACTAAATCAATTTTGGATTATATTCAGTTCTCGTGGAATAAATCTAAAATTCAACATAGAACCACACAGGGAAACTATAAAACATTACTCCTAGTGAATAGTTAATTTGCATAAAAGTGTAGTAAATGGAGAAATGAACTCACATAAAATCTTCCAGTTATTCACATATTTGAACATAAAGCGAACAAATGCAATGCACAGCTGAACAAAACAGAAATTACGATATTCTGGGCATACATACGAATATATACACGCTTATATGTGTGCAGGAATATTTTAGTAAATATTTATTGGGAAAATAAAATTTGATAACCACTCGAGCAGTATATATGTATGTGTAAGAGGGTGGAAAATCCTCAGTGAACTAGAAGAAGTGTAACGTGAATTCATGAATTTGCATAACTTGAATTTGAACTGAAATTGATCAATGCGGGTATTCGTTTGCTCATCAGAATAACTTCAAAAATCATGAATAATGGATGCATATTAGGAAAGTTGAAAAGCTTAACATAAACATGGACCTTGGAGCATCTACTTATCTGAACTATACAGAAGAGAATTTCATTTAGGCATAAAAGTAATGCCTAACTTAAAAATCAATTTAGTCAATTTAGAAGTGTCTTTTAATAATTAAGTCTTTTCCTATTATTATAAATTAAGAGAAATTTTACAATTTAAGACTTTAATTTCTTTATAATTATATTTTTATTGCACCCGCCGACAATAATACAATAATAATCGCAGATTTAATGGCATTGCCAAGGGCAATAACCGCCGACGAAGAGCTCATGTGTTGAATATTACAAATTATTAAAGATATTATAGAAATTTACTCTAAGAAAACTAATTGGGCTCTGTCCGGTAAAAGTCGATTTGGTCCCCAGAGTTTTGTTATAGTCAATCTTATATACCTTTGCATACCTGTCGTGAGCCGAACGATGAAAGTGTTTGAGCATAAGGTCCTAAAAGAGAAGTGCAAGGCAAGGATAAATTAAGAATTAAATAAAAACTCCTGACACCACATTCTGAAATTTATAACATCTTAGACAAGGTGGCTAAGCCACGCTTTTCCCAATGAAAATAGCAGAACCCTTAAGGCTGCTTCTTTTTAGGGAAGCTGCGGTGTGGTACCAAAAAATGAAAGCTTGAACACGTAAAAAGAGACTTATGGTGTTTACTGGTTAGTTATTGGAGTTAGCGCAAAGACACTAATTCTTACAAAAACTGAAAAAAAACTGAAGCCCCAAATCAATTGTTTCATGAAAAATTATTTTGTGTTCTCCTTGTTTTGTGTTAGAAATCTTCTACATTAATAAGATTCACTTCCTTTCCAGATTAAATCATAGACTAATAGTGGTAGTACTAAAGAACTCCATTAATAAGTTTTCTGTTAAGAACCTTTCAACTGCAAACTAATTCATCACAGCAACGGTTTCATAATTTATTTTCACTGAATTAAAATATTAACCTAGCATTTTTGCAAATTCCTGTAAAATAACATACACTGAAATACCTACTGAAGTGTAGCAATAAATCAATATAAAATATGGTTCCCTTTGATAATGAATACTTGGTGAAAATAAATCAAACCCACCTCCGATCTGATGACAACTGAGGGCAATTCTACGTAATCATGAAAGGAATTGTGTAATGAAGTCCCTGAAGTATCACAACAGGTGCTCTCTGAAATTAAATTAGCGTAAAGTGCTTCAGGATTACAAAAATTTTTCCAGAAATAATCTTGAATGAAAGATACAGACACATAAACTCCATAAGCAATATTATTTAATTTAGTACCACCTACTGCACAGAATTATTTCAGTTTTACATTTCTCAACATTTCGAGGAAATATCAATATTTGCCAGTGACTTGGAAATTAAATTTACTTTTTAATGTAAAACCAACATTCATTGATATTCTTTCATTTTGCCGGAAACTGACTGAAAAAACAGAATATCATCCTCAATTTTCAAGGAAACAGAAAAAAGGCCAGAGGCAATTGAACCAGCCAAACGCAAGACAATATTCTGCCTTGAACCTTTTTCCTTTTATGTTCCGCTCTCCTCTAGCTCTAAGTTTCCTTCTTTTTATAGTACACAAATTACACTTTCCCGAACTCACTCATGTATCAAGCCAAGGAAACTTAGGAGAAGTGGGGTCATTCCAACACTGTCCGCAAGGGATGCCCGCAAGCGAAAAAAACTGCTCTCCTAGTGAGGGCGTAATAGACACAGACTAACGGCTGGGATCCACCTAATTCGTACAATGCACATTATTCCAATTACTTTAAATCATGCTGGAAATGGTTCCTTCGGTTTACGTAATGGCACGTTTTCTGGCAAAAAGTTAAGGCCGACATGAAAACCATTGGAAAAAAGCTTTGTAAGCACTTTAAATTGTATTTCGGAACAAAAACTTGAAATGGGTTCAATGTGATGTACACAATCATTGAAAACTATCTTGTGACGAAATAAACTGGATATTGAGGTTTTTAACCCTGCTCTGTGTGTTATATTTGAATGAGTGTGAGCTGCATATTGATTCTGGAAAGTTTTTCATTTTCTATTCGATCTGAAGGAATATTTTCTCCAAATAGAACGAATTTTCACTGTTCTATTTTTGTTATCTATTTTAGATTCAGTGTTCATTCTTTCAAATGTAATTCTGGGCGCGTTCGAAAATTCAGCTTAAGGGTAAAAGTAATTGAATTATACACCCAAATATAGGAACTCAATTTTTAAATGGGTCCTGTCACAAATATTAATAACAGTATTAATTTTTAGTTTATAATTTAATAGTTTTTTATAGTTTTAGGGATAAAAATTATGTTTTCTAAGTTTCAAAATAATACCATTTGTTTCATTTTCAACTTTTTTGCGGAATGTTTTTTTTACGGTAGAAACGTTTCAATTGAACGAATTTGTCGAAGTAGTATACATAGTATGCTCCCGAACGGAAGCTATTACTAGGCCTATTATACATCCACCCGAGAGAAGAGTATCAGTGCTGTCAGCGAACCAACAACCTAATTGACGTGATAAAGTTTCGGATACACTTTTCAACTTTTCACTTTTGCAGCTTCGTGCAGTTCACTATAGAAGTGGTGTCCCAAGTTTTTGTATTTTTTTGCCAAGAGTAAGTGGCACAAGAAGTGTATTAGCATTTTCAGCTCTTCTCCGGTATTGCTATGATAAAACGACCGATTTTATTATATTTTGATGTGCTTTCATTTTGTCGTCGTGATAAACGGGCTACTTTCTAGTTTGCATTAAGTTCACACATCTGACCAACGTCCAAACAGTCGCGTATTCGATCAATGTCGAACTTTAAAGGATATTCTTGACAGTGAAAAATCACTTCACATGGGGCTGCTGTTAAATCTGAGCACTATGTTAGTCTTTGACTTACAAAATTAAAAGGTTTTCCTGTTTCAGAATATTCCAGAACAAATATATCACAAAAACAAGCAAATATATAACTTTTTCCCTAGCCTGATTTATACACGCATCTCTGCAATCGATTTATTCACATCATTTAAAGAACCGTGACATTTCGGATTTATACAAAGTAAGGAAAACTCCTTCTGGTATATTAGCCCTTGTAAGGAAGTTGTCAATTTCATGAAATAACGACTTCTTTTCAAATGACGTCAAATTCAAGGTACTCTTTCGCTTGGTGAAAACTGCAAAGTGCTGAAAGTAAAATATATTTTTCTGACGGATACATAAAATCCGCTCAATTGAAAGGCTTATACTCTGAAAGGGAATTGAAACAATTTTTTTTCTGACATAAAATACTATTCCTTTGGAAATATTATTCTTGACAACTGACACTGCAAAGAAAAAACAACTTTTAAAAGCTAAAATGTCAGAGAGTCAACCGGTAACGAATGATATCAAGTTTTATATAACAAAAACATATCGTGTTAGCCTCAAGTTATTTTATTCCTCCACCTTTTGGTACACGTGTGCGATTTAATGATACCGAAAAACATTCGATATTTTCAAGACTCTAAGCGAAAAAGTATTTTTGTCTTGTTCTTTGATGTTTTTATTTTTTGAAAGTATTAACAAGGTATTTTCAACTAATTAATTAATTTTATTATTATAATATTTAAGGTAAAAATAGGCTTTAGTAGGAAAAGGTACTTAGCCTTATGTATCTAGTCTTTTTTTACACTGGCTACGAATATAAGGCATTGATTTCACTTCAAATCTAATATGGGTGAACACATGATAAGCGAGTGGATATCTAAATTGCCGGGCATCTGAGAAGAACTGATATTTCCTCTATGGCATAAGACTGCAATATCTGATGATTGGAAACAATTCATCATAATTCATATAAATGGTGATAAAAGTTATGCGGCATTCATCCGGGAATATCTCTATTAGGCGCTATATATAAGATTTTTTATACATTATCGCCAAGCCCGAGAGGCTATATATGGAAAAAGCACTGGACGAATATCAATGTGGCCTCTGACAGGAAGGTCAATAGTACTTCAAGTCGTGGCAGTATGTCAAATTACAAGGCTTCACTCCACCACATGTTTAGGGATGTTGACATGACACTGTAGTCTATAAGCTACTTCCATGCGAAAAATTTTAAATTGTTTTTCTGGCAATCCTTACTTTACTTGATTTCAAAACTGTCTTTGATTCCATCAAGACTCTTGTCAAAATTGGGAAATAACTTTCAGTTTTCCTCTTTAACTATAAGCCTTTTCAAACAATTATTACTGGGGTGTAGTCAGTACGTAAAGATGGAAAATATACTCTCTAACATCGTTTCTATTAGCTGTTGTGCGCCACAAGGTTCTATGCTTTGTCCACTTCTTTTCGGCCTTTACATTAATGATCTTCCAGAGGTTATTAAGAATGCATCCATTCATCTTTATGCTGACTATGTTCAGCTGTATCTTAGTAGATCCATTGGTCTAATCTAATTGCTTAGCGATATATATAGATATGATCTTGACCTGAATAGTATACCACCGATCTTCTTAAATAAAGAGTCTTAATTATGTAGAACCTGCCGTAAATCTAAGTTTGGAATTAAATTCTGGGTTCACAAGATTTTTTCTTGATGGTTAAAGGTCTTTCACATGTGAATGCACAGTTTTCCCAATTCTTGATTTGACTTGTCTGGTAAAAAGCTCATGATTACTTTTAATGACGTTATACGCTTTACACTGAAATTGTCACGCAACTGTCACATCTCTCCACATGCTATCCCATGCAGACATATTTATCTTAGCGTAGGTTGCAATTCCTTCATAGAATTATTTTCAGCCTGCAACCCTCGTACTTATTTAAGAAATTTACCTTCTTGCAACGTCCCGTCACTCCAACTTATTGATTCTTTGATCTCATTAGGGTGAGCGCTATTATTTTATCCAGAGTATCCGCAAATGGAATTCTTTTCCTCAGAGGTTCAGCGAACGAGATCCAACAGACTAGTTTACAAATGTATTAAAACTCTAAACCTTCCCCTACAGATAGTTACGCATTGTAATAACACTATTTTTACTTAGATAATTTTGTACTTTATTACCTTTTTTTCTCATAATTGGTGTAGTTGCTTTCTTTTATTCTTTTTTATTTTTCATAATTTTCTGTTGCTTTCCAGTATATCTCAAAAACGTTTTAGTTCGATTAAATATACTACTTTAGTATTATATTTTATTTTTACATATTTAAAACCTGTAATTTTTATACTTTTCTAAAGGGATTTTTACACTTCAGATTCTGTAATTTTTGTACACAAAATGTATGAAATACGATAATATCGTCATTATATGTTCTTGAAATTTTAGAAACCCAAAAAAACTACCCAAATATTTTCCATTAGTTCATATGTGTGAGAAAGACTACAATCAAAGATGTGGAAACTGTTTCAACCTCCTTAAACATTAACTGGAAGTTTTCCATTATTTCCTAGGTTAACGACTTCTTGTGAAACAAAAAATAAAATCTTTTATCCTGGCAAGATTATCTGTGAAGACAATGTGAAAAGCTTCGCGGATTTTTCGCCTGGCTGATCACGTCATAACAAATTGAAAGCTACAAAACTTCTAATTAAGGCTGCCCTTAAAATCATTGTAGGCTTTTTCTGTGACAGCAATTTTTCACCCAACAATATGAGAACGAAAAACCGTAACGTATGGCGCACGGGGTGGGGGTTATGGTTAGAATTTCAAAAACAAGAAGTGAGCATACTTGTTTTCTGCTGATGTGGGATTACAGTCTATGCACGTATATGAAATCTCGGAATAATTGAATTTCTATTCTCATGTCATCTTCGCTCTGAAAAGCACAAACCTCTAAAAGCAAGGACACGGAATTACATAATTTCGGGCATTAAAATTCAAGACGCGAAACTGATGTTTTTTGGCAGATGTAGAATATATCATATACGTGAATGGGAGTTCAAGATTTCAATTTTTTTCGTAGGCCTGCTCATAGATTGCAGACGCTTTACGGAGAAAGCGACTAGGTTAGTTTGAAGTTTTAAGAAGTTACTTTAAAAGGGGAGACATTAAGGATAGTTAATGGGGTCAAGTCGAAAGATGCAGTTTAATGATACAAGAATATATGGAAGACATATTCCTTTCAGAAAGAAATATTAAGGACGAAGTAACTTTGGAGAGTGTTAATTCTTATGAATCGAGCAGCATGGGAAATTTTAAACATTTTATACCAGCAGAGACTTTGAGATTGACTCACTGTACAAACAATTTTAAAATTAAAACACAACTTCAAACTCACACAGTAGAAAGTCTATTCACTCTTCAAAGCTGACAGGATTTACGCAAGGATATAACATCCATCATTTATTGAGATTACTGTGGACTGATTGAGCTGTATTGAGGTATTATATTTTGCTTAAATGTTCTGGAACTAATTGGGATTAACGTCACTGTATCCTCTCTTAATAGTAATAAATTAAATTATTATGCGGAATAATAACCCCATTGTACCGAAAGACGTGGTAACTTATTACAATTCCACAGTAGCATCCTCTTCAGTAGACGCTTCAGAGCAAAACGCACCATTTGCAAATCCGGAGAAAATCTCTTTTGATGTTTTTGTTACATAAACGCTCACAACCAATTCTAGTGTAATTAAATTAAAACTTGAGGCTTGCTGTTAAGGCTTACGTCATCATAATTGCCTTAGTTTTAATTTGATTTTCTAAACTTCTGCTGAAAGTCGATAATTCTTGACTTCTTGAATTAATCCCAGGTGAATTTCCGTTCACTGGGGATACTTCTATTTGATTTTTATGTAATTAGCAAAACAGAACTTTATTTCCCCTGTTTAGTTACTTTTATTAAAACTTTGTTTCATAGAACGTGACTGTTGAAAGTTGTCGAATATATTTCCTGAGAGAATTCTGGAAGGAGGGAATGTTGTTATTTGGCCCTCACAAATATTTTTGAAAGCCTTCCAAAAGTGGTACGTGATAGTTTCGTACGGTTGCTAGCTTTGAATTACATTGATCTGGTAGGAAACACAATTTATATTCTTTATTTAGTTTTGAGTACAGCAGAGGCTTTTGGTTTTTAGGCTCTACTTTGTAATATCTAAAAATATCAATCAAATATACTTTACCAAAATTGAATTTTCAGAAGATATTTTGTTTGCTTTTAAGTGTCGTATATTAAATTGAGCTTATTTGCTTGCATGCTACAAGATATCATAAAATGCAGCCGTTAAAAAAGCAAGTTTTGCATTGAATCGAAGATTTTTGTTACACAAACAAAATTTCTGTTGACACAAATAAATAAAATTCTTTTTTGAAATTCTACAGGAAGCTTTCGTCGGCGGTATAGAAAATTTTAAGAAACTTCCTCAAGGAAAAATTCCTAAAATGTCAAGATTTATTATTATATTTGTTCTTGGTATTTCTGTTCTAGAATCAGAATAGACAAAGTGTATTCATAAGTAAGTGAACGTGCACAGAATTTTTATACATACTTTCAAGTTGCATATTTGCACAGGAAACGCAAAGACTCTGAAATTGTTTAACTTATGACAGAAATGTAATAAGAGAGGTACGTCCTCAAGAACATTACTATTTTATAATCTCATTAACTGCAATACACTCGTTTAGAATTTATTTCTGCTTGTGCGAATGTTTTGATCTCGCACAAATAATCACAACTGGGTATCAAAAGCAATTTCATGAGACTTTGTGTAACTATCCAGAGGTCACCGAAATAACATCCTAAAATACTCTCGCGTATACGCGTACTCTCAGAAATTTTACACTTGTTGATGTTATAACCAATCCAGAAAGAAAATTAGTAACGTCTTGCATATAGCATTTTCAGATTAAATTGAGAAAATGCCAAAATTGAATTATTTTAAACTACATTCTCAATTTCACTTGGACAATTCTCAATTCCAATAGGACGTTTCTCAATTTCATTCGGATAATTCGCAATTCTATTCGACTTATTCTCAATTCATTGCGGACAAACCACAATTCTATTGGGACAAATCCCAATTCAATCGGGACAAATTTCAATTTCATTTGAAAATTTCTAAAATTCTTTGGACATTTCGCGACTCAATTTAGGATTTTCTCAATTTAATCTGAAAATGCTATATGCAAGACGTTAAAATGGATTTTTGACTCATCCTAATATATGTTACCTTTAACATTAATTACTCCAATTTGTCCTCATTTCATTCCCATTATCATTACAAAGAAATCTCATTTTCACTGTGCAAAAATAACCGAGCAGTTTTTCAAGATACAACTTTGCTACTTTTTTCCATTTGTACTTTTTAATAAAAGTACGGATCCGCTTTGCCTAAATGAACAAAATATTTAATTTCTTTTAAAGAAAAGATATTCTAAAACGTATTTTCTTGGGGAAAAGCTCATAAGTCGTGTATAGCAATAAATAGGTACCAATTTATATTTTTGTCGAACAGCTTGATCTTTTGAAGTCAGAAATTTTACTGAAGAAAAAACTTTTAGGTTCGCTTCACACAAACAAAATACTTTAGAATTTTTGCTGCCACTGATGAAAAGAGGGTTCAAAACATAAAATGGAAAATTTATTAAACTTTTCTCAAAGTTGTAAAGACATTTTTGTGATCTTAACGCAGAATTTTTTCGTTGAATAATATTTAACAGTATTGCGTCCTTGACATATTCATCCATTTTTTTATATGAAATACAACAAAAATCTTCTCAAGTAGAGTTCCATCATGTGGATTTTCCTATTGTTCTTGGGCTTCGTAGAACATCAAAAGAGTCTGTCAGCCCAGGAGATATGGTATTGCATTTCAAAAGGGAAATATTTCTAAGCTAGAATTATTAACTCCGGAACGCTAAAGAAACTACATAGCTAGTGATAGTCACCCCCATGAGAAGTTCTCGTACAAGGAAATTATTTTCTACCCTGCTAAACTGTTCAAAAGAGCATTCGTCGTCTGTGTCCAGTCAAACAGCTTTAAACAGGGAAAACATAAAATCTTTTATGTGTCAAAGCTTTGAATTCTTCTTGCGGGTGTTACACCAACAACAAAGAATGGAAAATACTTAGTTCGTGGTTCTATAGCTACAACACCAACACCTTTGTTCATATTTCTTGTGAAACTGAGAATTTAGTACAACTACTACTCTAAAACTATGTAAACAAAATTCGAATTCCAATTTGCTTTAAATGAAATTTAATTAATTTGAATCAAATGCTGCGAGGTAAGCCATAATGCAATATCTGTTGAGCATGTTTACCACTTGAAGAATGCAACAGCTCTCATTTATTTGTCGAATGGCAGAGAGTTGAGAGGTTCCATTCAAGCTTCCTTAGATCTTTCGGAAACTTTGAGTATTGATTTTGGGAATTTCTTCAATAAACAGATATTCATTGAGTCAAACAGGTAAAGTAATATTTATTTGCAGTTTCGCAGTAAAACCTTTGAGGTTAGAAGTGCAATCCTTTGACTGCCCTAAATTATTTTCTTTAGCTGGAATTAAAGCTGCACAAATCATAAAAACTATTGGTAATTGAAAATTATAGTGTAACGGGGTACATTTTTTTTGTTTAGGAAGAAAAAAGTAAATGAATATAATTCGCTTCGAAGGAGATGCTTTGTTCCTACTACGTTATTTTATATAATAAACTAAATATGACTTCCTTCTGCTTAGGACACCGCCCAAGCTTTACTCGTGCGGTTAATATAATTATTGAAATATCGCGACAATTTTATATAAATTATTTTTAGCGCAAATAGATTTTAAGTCATCTCTATATTAGAACATATATTAAAACATAATTTTTATTACTTTAGGATTATACTACGATTACTCAATAAATGGATTATCTCTTATTTTAGTTTACAATAGAAATATAGATGTTCTGTGAAACATTTAGTGCTTAAACCAGGCTTTCTGATAACTAATATTTACTAGTACGTGTATGTTTTTTCTCAGTCGATGGTGACCGAAAGAGTGCTATAGCCGCGTGTGTCTTATGATAGATACATCCAAAACTACCAAATAAGACAGACGCTGGCTACAGCAAACTTCCATATACTACAACATCCTATTTTCTATAGTTGAATTGTAATCTTGGAATAGTATGAATTAGACGTGAATAACATTTTCAATTAAATTTTTAAGCAAAATACACTTGAGAATTGTCCATATGAATAGAAATTTCCTTCTATGTACTCAAGAGTGCAATAGTACCTTACCGTCTTCCTAGGGGCTTCACTGTAAGATAAGTTTTGAAGTTATGGTGTCGTTCATTCGAAAAACATTACCACAGCTTCATATTTGCTGAGAAAAAAAAAA